>BLKM01010649.1:219868-368294 GCA_013340265.1 Coptotermes formosanus
ACCCCCCCCCCCCCCCCCCCCCCCCCCCCCCCCCCCCCCCCCCCCCCCCCCCCCCCCCCCCCCCCCCCCCCCCCCCCCCCCCCCCCCCCCCCCCCCCCCCCCCCCCCCCCCCCCGAAGCAAGTGCTGTGAATGGTTAAAGACTGCGTAAGAGGCATGTTACACCAGTTCTAAAATGCTGTTTCCAATTAGCACGTGCAGACTCAATGTCAGAAACTTACCCCGTAACCTTTACTTTCTTAAATGTCCAGTCTGAGATTCCCAGCATGGTGCATGGTTTTGAATGCTTGTACCACCAGCAGATGGCTCTCACAGTAGAGTATTAAGACAGAATGGCTTAAAAAACATGTTAAGAGCCATTACTGAAACATATACTTATTTTTCTGGGTACTCAAAACCATGCAGAAACCTACCTTCTGGAATAAATGATTGATCTGGAGAGGAAGTCTTTTCATGTTTGTAATCAAAACTAAAACAGTAATAGCAGTAATGACTGCAATGATGGTAACAATATAATTTACTTCTGTGTTAAAATGTGTGGTCCCTTGTGTATAAACAATGGTTCTTGTGGGACATGAGATATGTGCAAAAATGGTAGACACCAAAACACATCATTCTTCCTGCTCCATTCCGTGGTCTTTGTTAATCTGCTGCTTGTACATGAATGCACTAAAATACCCAAATTTAGAATTTAATTTGTGAAAGTTTCAACTAAAACACTAAAAAAAGACAGTTACAAGTTTAAGCCCACATATTGTTCAAACCAACTGTTGCCATTACAGCATGGTATTTTCATAATTACTGCTCTCGCTTATGAGTTCAAAACCCACACACACTGCACACAAATGCACTTTCTTACAATCAGATAACCCACTGATCGACATCACTCCACCCCTTCAGAGGTCCTACAATGAATCAGCCACCAAGCATGCAGCACCATTCTAGCATTTCAGTCTTGTAAGGTACATGGTTCATCCAAAATAAACTTTTACCATGTGTATTCATAATGTGCTCTTTGGATTACGACACCATGCTGTGATGAGACAGGTGCATACCAACATTTAAGAAGAAAATACTGCCTCCCTCTTCAGCATGAGATGAGAAGACAAAGACAGCATGTTCATCCATTCATCCAACATCATAAAACCTCTACAACACTACATGGTGTTACAACCCCAGCTGATGGTGTTCTTCACAGTGAACACCATGAGGACAATAATTCTCACATAACTTTAACCCTTTAAAGACGCGTATCTGTTTTATATAAGGACTCAGTGCGTACCGTGCTGTAAACACTCTCCACTTCGGTTATAAAAACCAGTCTCTTAATGTTTTATAAAACAAAAGTTGCTGTTTGTTCTGAGATCCGTACAAAACACATAAACGCAATGTGGGCACCACACAGAATTTTTTTATGTTAAACCTGGTGGTACGTAAAGTTACCGCTAGGCTTTAAAAGGTTAAATCTTTGCACTGCAGTTATGTTGGTATAACTCACCATACAAATCTTTCCCTAATAATTCATATAAAAGTTTATACTCATCAATTCCCTCATTAAACCAGATTTCACACTAAAATCTCATAAACAATTATGAAAAGAAAAAAACACAAAGAGCCACTAATGGGAAGTGCAACATTTTTATGCACCTTATGACTGCTTTTACAGGACAAAACATTCCACCTTCAGTCACACGGCCACAACCACATTTGCCACACAACTATGGACCGACTTCTGGCAGCGAAAAACACACGGGACTGATGGCAGGGGTGGCAGCAAAACAGATACGTGGGATGGACAGATAGTGATGAGTGGGGTAGGCAGTGAGAAGAGACATGTAGATGTCACAGTGACAGCAAAACACACACATGGGATTGATGGTAACAAGCAGGACCAACAGTCAAAGATACAAAAAGCACATGCTACAAAAGAAAATGACACCTACGTCACCTGGACAGGAAAAACAACATAATCACTGTGCACAATTTCCAAAAAAATGGAATATGAGAGAATTTATGTTGCCATAACTATTAGCATGAAAGGGGTAAAATACAAGTGATTAGACAAACATGTAAATGTATTACACACTACTGATCTTACCAGATCACTCAGCTGCTTCCCAGAGTCAGTTCTTGTTCTCACAAACATATTTAACTGGGACATCATTCCATGCTCATCACCAGCTGATCGCCTTCTCTCTTTTGAACCTCTTGGACTGGGTCCTTTCTTCCGAGATCCCCCATTTGTACGACCGATGCTGTTACTACTGATGGAGCCCACCGAACTTCCAGACGCCTGACTTGAATTAGCACTTAAAAGTTCAGCCTTAAGTCTGTCCAGTCGCTCAAGCTCCTCAGAGGATGGACCTTCTGCTTTTGCACGGTCTTCATCCTATTTAATAGAACATAACTGCACCTTAACAATGATCACAGCTGGTATCTTACCAACATGGTAATATATAGAAAAGTCCACACCAAAGATTTACTTCTGTGGATTTTTAGATGAAATTGTAAACAGGCAACTCTTCTGTAAAACTTTAATACTGTATTTTGCTACACACTATGCTGACACTTCCACAACCAGCAATAAGATACACAGAATACTGAGTCAGTACATAAGCATTAAAGAATTGGAGTACATCCAAATGAGGGAAATGTCAAACACAAAGACAAAACTGTTCAAAATTACTGAAAAAATGACAGAAGTGTTAGTAATTTCTGAGTATGATTTACCTGCAACTTACTCTGACAACCCTTCAGTACGTCTTATATCGTAAACGTCAAGATATCATATTTCCTGTACCTGTATCATGAAATAGGGCGATACGGTTTCTCCTTTACCAACACCTGCTACACATAAATGTGTAGCAGGTGTTCATGTAATGTGTTGTGTATTTTTGATTTTAACCAAAACTGGAATGTGCTGACAAATTTTAGTAAAAATCCCACACATTAAATTTCAGGAGTCACGATTCATTTAAACAGATGGGTGAATGAAAGGACAGGAATGACAGTTGCTGTGGACAACTGCTTTGCAAATGCACCTAAGAACAGAATCAAATAAATCTACAAACAAGAAACAATGCATCCTAACACCAGAATGTGAAACCCTTCAGACACAATTTGCTAAAGGTAATTATACAGGCACTACAACAGAGCACAAGAATACAAAGGGACCAACAAATAGGTCTTAAACATAAGCATATAAACTGACACATATATTAATCACTGTTACACGTAACTCTAAGTGAAAGCTGATGACATTCTTGACACTAAAACAAACTATATTAAGGCCATACCACAGCTTAGGTAGTTAATCACTGGGATCTCACCAAAGAGGCCTGAGTTTAATCGCCGGGGAGTCCAGGATGTGTGGTGGACATGTGTTTGTCCAAGTACTTCATGTTTCCCTGACAATATCACTCCATTCATGCTCCACACTAATATTCACTCAATTACCACTGACACTACACAGTCTTAGATACTGACAGCAACACTAAATAAAGAACACTCAAACAAGCTATGTTCAGTACACTAATTGAAAGGGAATTGATGCCACAGCCACTAAACGGAATTTATTTTTACTCGTAAGGAGAATATTCCCAAGTGCATTTCGAGAGAGATGAAATTTCATAACATACTTCACATACACAACAGTTATATCACACTTAAAAACCATTTCTTCCTGTCTCCAATTATGTAAGTCCCAGCCTGGTTGCAGAGCAATTTCACAACTAAAGAAAAACCTACCTCAGTCTCTAAGAATGCAATGCTTCATACCTCATGACATACTTCAGTTAGAAAGATGGGTGGACCATAATTACACTAACAAGAAGAGAGGACAGATGTATTTTCAAAATATGTTTTTTGCAATACACTGTCCGTTAGAGGTCTTTACATTCAATTACTACAGATATCGGCTGTTTAAAAGCTAATCACATGAAAGGTACATCATATAGTCACAAATTATTTGTTCTTGCGTTTGTGTTAAAGACACACAATCACAAATAAATGCTGTACAGCTTCACTACATCCATATTTTAAATTTATATTTACAAACTTTCATACAATAGACCACTTTTTGAGAAAAGTACGTTTCATTTCATGTGAGATTTGAGATTTTCACAGTGGTGTCGATGAAGACTCAAGCCTTTTGCAATAAGACACCACATCGACAGTGAACAATTGCTAACATTTCGGAGAAGCCTGCTGTCCTGATTTTCAGGGTCACAGAAGCCTTTTTTGCAATACTTAAGACCCTGAAAATGTATGTGGCATGGTCCTTTGAAACATCAGTACTTTTTACCAGCTACTTACATACAGCACCATACCCCAGAAGACTTGAATCTGAGAGTTTAAGTGTGATGTAAAGCAGGGTTAATATTGGACCAACACACACCCAAATCAGATCTGCTCACATTTTGGTATAAATATCATATCACTAATTGAAATAAATGAACTACGAAGAGCAGTACACACAGTCTCCACACTATACAATCATGTTACACACTATGTACAAAAAACAGGTAATAATTACAGGCATTAAAGCAGTGATTACATTTCCTCCAAGTTATACAGGCTGTATTAAACTCTAAGCAGTGCCTCACAGAACACCTGGTATTCAAAAATACTACAATAAAGATGTCTACTTCTAATGAAAACAAAAACTGAAGGGCTTCCTCCATCATTATGTTTAACTGTTACATTTTCCAGACTTATTATCGGAATTTTAACTGATATTCAGGTAAGAGCAGTCACCCCAAGTATGGCATTAACCCTTTAAAGACAAAGTGCATCTGTTTTATATAAGGACTCAGCGTGTACCGCGCAGTAAACACTCTACACTTCGGTTATAAAAACCAGTCTCTTAATGTTTTATAAGGCAAAAGTTGCTGTTTGTTCTGAGATCCGTACAAAACATATGAACGCCATGTGGGCACCACGTAGAATTTTTTAATGTTAAACCTGGTGGTACGTAAAGTTACCGCTTGGCTTTAAAAGGTTAAGACATACAACATAAAGTCAATTTCATTGTTAATCCTTGTGTTTATGATTTCTTACCAGGGCCAGAACTAGCTAATATGGTGCCTGTATGACTTCTTACCAGTGTCAGCACTAGCTAATATGGTGCCTGTATGACTTCTTACCAGTGTCAACACTAGCTAATATGGAGTCTGTAACAGTCTATAAGATACCTGCTTTGAACTGAAGTGCACTCTGGCTTGTCCAGAAGGAAGTTCATGTATATCAGAATCAGTGATTTTAAGATTGTTCATTAAACAGTGATTAATTTTAGTGCTAGAAATGAGGAGGGCCATTTTATAATTTTTAACTATATATAGTTAAACAAAACATTATTTAAGACACATAGAACAAAGCACAAATAGGTACTACAATATGAAATTATCATTTTCCTCCGATGTTGGCTCTTCATGCCAGTCAGGCTGTAAAATCTGCTATAAAAAGCTGATAAAAAGGACATGGAGACACAAAACAATACAGTAGTGGACATAATGACAGTTAATGTCATAATGAAATCTTTTTTCATTGTTATATCTTTAAAAACCAGGATGGCCTTAACTGAGGGTGTGTATTGTCAAGTGCAAAATGGGCAAGGAAAAGCAAAACTGAACTAATACCATTATCATGTCATCAACTTTCATGGATTGCAATGTAAAAGAAAATATGGCATCCAAGCTAAAGGAATCACTCACTTGTGGTTTCACCACATACTGCCCTTTGGTCGCAGATCTAATGTCTAATGAATGTTCAAACTCCCGTGTCAATGACTCGATTGTGCTGGCTGGACTTGGAAGAGGTGATGTCTGTGGATATACTTCTTCTGAAGGTGGAGGCTGAGGAAGAAGTACCACATGTATACTATGTGTGCTCTGCATCAGTGTTATGCAATGTTACAATTAAGCATGGCTACAAATGAATCATTAGTTGAACTGTTAGTGAAGATAATAGCATATTAATGTAGAAGGCAAAACTGCTATAATGTTTAGAACATTGCTCACAGTGAGTCTACTTGGTGTTTGAGGTTTACTCTTCTTCTTTCGTCTTGGAGGTGCAACTGGAATTGGGACGGATGACTCTCCACCTCCATCAAAACTCAATCCATTAATGGTGTTAGAATTATTTGCATTCTTCGTACTTGCTATGACATCTGGCTCTTGCAAGGGAACAGAGACTAGTGACGACTGAGACTCTTCACTTTTTTTAACTACATGCAAAAGTTTTGATGTTTCATCTCTGCCATTATTAGAACATTCCTGAGCTGGTGCAATAGCAGAAACAGGAGATAAGTTACGTGAATTTTGTGATGTTGAAGATGAAGTTTCTGGCAATGAATCATCATCTTTTCCACCTGATGTGGTAGGCAACACAGCTGGTGGTAATGTCAGATTGTCACGGCCAGCACTGCTAACTGAAAATAAATACGATACATTAGGGTCTAAAGGATATTTCACCATAAGACAACCTGCTTTGCATGCAAGAGATCCAAAGATCTAATCTCAGTCAGCAGACTGGTTATTCTGACTGAAGTGTTTTGTGGTTTGCCTCTGTCTTTCCAGGCAAATGCTGGGCTAGTACCTTGAAACAGGCCATCGTCTTGACCTTTTACACCCTTTCACTTTTGTCACCCTCCTACTGCAAGTATCTGGTCTCTGGCAATGACAGCACCAGTAAGCAAGTAAATAAATAAATATAGATATACACAGTAAAACTCTGTTAAGACGTTTTTGAAAAGTGCAAGAAAATCTGACTTCTTAAGCGGGAAATTTATTAAAAGGGTAACACCGAAAAGTTCCATTTTTTAAATTTTTTGTGAACTTATTACATATGTGTGCTGAATTTGTATAATTTGCAGCTATCTTAACACATTCTCACTTGTATCTGACCATTTAACCATTTTGTCTGCAACCCTTCATTCACAGTTTTATTTACACCTTTACCTACACTGTTACTGACCTTTCATTCACAAGTTCAAATTTCATTCCAGATGTTTACTTTTCCTTAAAATATTTTTCAAGCATGGCTTATTGCTCTTCTTTGAAAAACAGCAGCAGTATACATCTTCAGATTCCATACGTTCGCTCTTAGGTAGACCACATGGGGTGGTCAGTAGTTCCAGTTACTTTCACTAACTCTGCAGTGTCTTGAATTTATTTTCTGGAATTGCTGATGAAACGTATCTGCTCACAGACGTTCCCAGGCAGCTGAAGTGGCAAGTGAGCTGCTACATGCCAGCCGTTGCCAAACGCAGGCTTATGCAGGTCATGGAACAGCTAGGATCAGCTTCTGGCCACCCAATACAATTTTTCAGTTGTCGTGACAGACTGAGTAGTGGGAACTGACCACAGTCTGTGCATCGCGGAAGAAATACGACACACCTGTGTTGGCCGTGAGGTTGCGCCATTCCACTATGTGAAACGTGGGGGAAATGACCTTGGAGACTAACCTCGATGAACTGACCACGCCATTTGAATGCTGCGTTTTGGAAACGGAACGAATGGAAACTTGGGGAAATTCTTTAAGATTTTGAAACAGAAAATGTATTAAATGGGTAAAAAAAATTGTTTTGTCATCAGATTTGTTACTTCTTAGGCAGGAAATTTTCTTTTGCAGGGATGTATTAAAAGGGCAACATGTAATGTTAATCAAATGGGAGAATGTTGGTGCTTTTTTACTGTGACTTCTTAGGTGGGAAATTTTCTTAACTAGGGACTTCTTAAACAAGTTTTACTGTATCTATATAAACAAACCACCAGATGTACACTACCATAAATTTAAATACATAATAACAAGTATCAAAATTAAAAAACAACAATATACACAGCTGTTGGCAAAACACACAACTGTTTCTAATATGTTCACAGTGTGTTCCAGTCCAGTTGGGGCACTATAATACGACAAAAAGTAAGCAGAGGTTTAACAAGGCACACACTAACATGATGATTCAGATGAGGAAGAATAGCTGGAAATTTGACAACAGTGTATATTTCTTATTTCTACCAAAATTCTTTACTTCATGAACAGGGGTGCATTTTGGAGAGTGACTGACGGAGCCATCTCACTTGACAGTGCTAGTGAGCTTGATGAAGACAGAGTAACAGCAGATGCTTACAGCAATGCTAGTCGAAGCAGAGTTAAAACTGCTCACAAGCACACAATCCCTGGACTTCTAGTGGTGTCCATCATTTCACTGGCAGTACTAGTGGACTAGATATATAAGTGTAATTATCAGTCAGAGTCAAGTTAGCAACATCGTATATGGAATTAATGTTTATAATTCCAGTTTTCATACAGGAATTGAGAAAGCTCTTCCCTGAAGAAGATGAAGAAGCGGCATTATGGCACAGTCCAACCATGTCAAGTCTACACAATTTTTTTGATAACTATCAAGTCACCTTCGTAAGTTTTTCTTATTTTATAATTTAGTCATATGATTCAGATTACAATACATTGATAAAAGTAATAATATACAGTTAAATGTAAACTGCAGAAAGATGGTCGTGGGTGAGAGGGGACCACCTGCATCTCAGGAACTAGGCATGGATTACACGATGACTTAAATGTGACTTGCTTTATGTTATACGTTAATAATTTATTATCTAGCGACAGCATTTTTTATTACAGTAGACTCTGCAATATCCGGCACCTCTGGGACCAAAAGCTTGCCAGATATCACAATTTTCCACATAGCAGAATATTACACTTAATATGTATCTTAGTGTACCTAGCAACCTCACGGACAGACCTAACCATTTAACTTATCACTTCATATCCTGTCCTGTTTTCCCTGCTGCACTTTCTAGTTCTTTTCACCACTATTTATGTTACAAGGTGCACACATAATGTAAAAAAAAAACAGAACACCAATATTTAACAGTATAGTTAAATATAATAGGGCTCTTTGTCAATTTGCCGGTTAATGGAGACTTGCAGATAATCCAATACTGGATATCACATATTTTACTGTATTATGATTATATACCTTCAAATGATAGACAAGTTATAAATAACAAACTTGAAAGGACCAGAAATGAAGCAGTAACAATGTAACTTAGAATATTAACTTAAAATTTGCCTGGACAATCATGCAAGACTTCTGTCAGAGCATGCAGTCCCAATCATGCAACAGCAACGTTTCTAACGAAACTTCACCTGTATTATCGATGGAACCCCCAAGTATCCTACCCACACGACCAAGTGATGTCATGCTCTGAAGACTCAAGGCATCATGCTCAATGATACGAAATGGATGTGATGTCTTGCTTGGGACAGCAAACACCCCTTCAACTGACGAAGTTTGGCTATCTGGAGGTGAAGTATTATTTAGCCCTGTATCTTCATCGTCTGTTTGCATTCTCTGTCGAAGCTCCTGGAACCGACGACGACCATTGTTTCCAGTAATTTTTTTTTCCACGTCCTGCAAAAATAAATGTGGAAGTTCTGAAGTAAAACATACTAAGACCAAACAATACCACCAAATACTAGCACTAATGCAACAACCATGGATTACTACAAGAGACTGACACAACCAGCCACAGTGTCAATAGTCTATTCACAACTGATACAGGCATATAGTTAGCCACCTCTCTGTAACAGAACGTAATTTCTTTTATTTTATTTGTGTGTAGATGGCTTGATTCACAGCACAGAATTGTGTGTTTTGTGTTAACAAGTGTAGTTATTCCTAGTTCCTCCGGTCTTATCACCATATACAGGACTGGGGTACCATCTACATACATGTTTTATCTCTTTTTAGCTTAGGAAAGTCATTGAAATTCATGGCAAGGCGACTAAGAATGAGGCTTGTGAACTTGACAGGTAGGCTTTAGGGAGGTAATCTTTGAAGTGTTTATCTTCCTAATGTGTTACCTGCACTAGTAATGTCTTCTAGACTACTATCTTACAAAACAATGCTAAAGAAGAAATACTGATAAATTAATCTGGCATGATACATATGACGTCATGCGGAATGTATAGAGAAAATAAATATCATTACTTACAACAGTTTCATTTTTATCCAAGGGCGGTACAAGGCATTTGTGCGCGCCTTCTGGAAAGTCTTCTTCCACAACTGGCTTTACTTCTGGTTCCTTTTCTTTAATCGCAACATTATCATCCGATTCCGTTCGTGAAATTACTAATACTTCCCTGCTTGTTTTGTTTTTCCTGCAACGAATAACCCATATTTTAAAATTACAAAAATTGGTACGTGTTGACAATAGAAGAGGTTAGGTAACATTATATTTCAGTGTACAAACATGGTATACTATGCATCCTCACAATCTTATGCTACACCAGTAGTGTAAGTACAGTACACTGTATTTACAAACAACAGGATATCGCGGTCTGTTCACCCACTCCAATAATTTCGAAGGCGAATTTCACACAACTGTAACTGATCAACAAGTAGAGAAGTACTGGCTATCTTTCACCTTGAAGAACGATTAGGTGTCAAATCTTCAGCATCATAAAATTCCTCAGAATCGCTACTGCCAGACATGTTAGTTTTCTTTCAGTGCGTTTCGGAACAGGCACGAATTGTACAATTACACACCACTTCTATCACTACCCTAATACATCCGACAGCCATGTCTGCCGTGTAATGTACAAGTACCCAATGGAGGGGGGGATACATTTTATGTATATTTCTGTTTCATTGGGTAATACTGATATAACCTCAAACCCAAAGAACCCATCGTACAAAAGTAAGATGGAGGACCTAGCAGTAGAAGTATGCGGCGAGAATGGGGCCTATTACAAGGTTTGTATTAATTAAAGTAGGCTTAAAGTGTAATATTTGTTATTGTAATTTAACACAGTTATCTGGTGAGTACATCTTGTGAAGAGGTTTAGGTCACAAAGGCGTTACTTTATGAGAATCATGGTTTTAAATGGCACCAGTGAACGCGGCTAGGACGCCATGTCTCATTTTGACAGGGCGTGATTTTCCCCATGTGCCTCATTCTCGTTCTTATTTAACTCTGATGAGGCATTTGTTCATATTTAATATGATTAGATTATTTAAATGCCAAGGTTTATAACTCTAGCAATACTTTACCACTTCGTATTCTGACATAAATTAATCCAAATGCCTTCAAATTCACTAACCTAGCCTCCGTGGGCAAGCCAAGACCTACCGGTTCTGTTGACCTGTAAAACAATACTTTGAATTCTGCGGGCAGGTTCTTCAAACTAAAGAGTTTTCTGACGTGTGTTCTCATTTCTGGCAATGGAGTTCTACATTAGAAGTTGCTTAAACTTTAAAATTGCCTGTGCGTAGATAGAACCTATATATAGCGATACCATAGGCTGCAGGTCAATGGTCCAAGATCTGTCCCAAACTTACGAGATGATTTATCGATATTTTTTATGTTTCTTTGTCTGTTCAAAACAAATCATAGGAAAAGCCAGGTCACTGCTACGAAAGTATATTGTTTCTTTGGCATTAAGTTGTAGACCGTTTGTAGTGTTAGCCTGCAGGTTTAATGATAATTATACTGTGAAAATAATGCTTGTATTTGTGTTTATAAAAATAAAATATTAATGCATTTGTAGTATTACAGCATAGACAAAATGATGAAATCTGTACAAAAATGTAGACAGATTAGGAAATATATTTCTTGCATCACTCATATTTTTTCTTTTCGTTACAGGCCTTTGTGACAGATGTATTTGATGATGAAGTGTCAGTAGCCTTTGAAAATGAGTAAGTAGTAGTTGGTGTTTATTACATGAATTGTGTTTTTATGTTGCTTCTAGTTTTACATGCATTTTGGTCATTCAGTGCACTGTAAATACTGTGTTGTGTAATAAAAAGTGTGCATTGAGTAATTGGCAAGTTCTTATTTTTCAGTTGGCAGCCAGAGTCAAAATTTCCATTTTCCCAAGTGCGTCTTCCTCCTGAAGGTGTTACAGGGAAGCCCGATTTTGCAGAAAACCAGGAAATTGAGGTATATTCTCGGGCCAATGAGCAAGAGGCATGTGGTTGGTGGAAGGCCATCATTAAGGTGAGATTATATTGAAAAATGCATAGAGAGAGATGTAATGTTTGTTGCACTTTTTCTCTTCCACTGAGTGTTCAGAATTGCCAGGCTTTCATTTTTTGCAGTTGGTAACATATACTGAAGTTAGGACTTACAGATTGCTTAGTGCGTGTGCATTTCCTCCTCATTAGGTTGGTTATGCAACATATCACACTGGTCACTGGAGATGAATTCATGTTAGTGCTTTAAATTTATCCACTGTTGAATTATAAGACAAAAATGTTTGCTATCAGAAGTTGGACCTTATGCTGTGCAGTCATGTTTGGAAAGTGCTGAAAATAACATGATCAGTTTCATTTTTCTTTAATGTTTAATATCCTCTTTATTTTCCCTTGTCACTACTGAGAATTTACGTTTCTCATATGGTTATTGGGCCCATATTGAGAGGATTTATTTTACTAGTGCCTTTTTGTGAACCCAATAGGCATACAGTTATTAACAGCTATCAGAACTAACAAACTGATCCTCACTTCTCCATCCAAGCTGCTTACACAGTCTGCCGCAACCTGTATTTCAGTCCTCGTGTTGAGCATTTTGGAAACTGAATGGCATGATACCACTTTTGAACTGAATAGCAACTATTTGCTGAGCATATTGTTTATTGTAAAATGTCAAATGCAAGAACTCCTGCACTACTTATTGCAGTGGAGGTTCAGCTGGAAAAAAGTTCAGACTTTGACTAAATGATCTGTTCTAGACGTGGAATGGGTTAAGTTTGTGGCCAAAAAGGTATCTAAAACAGGAGGGGAAAGGACATCATTGGTACTAATTAAGTTTGCTTTACCTTCTGTCCAAAACTATTTGTGGATCCTAAGTCTCATGTCATGGAATTCCTCCTGCTTGTCACACAAATGACCTGTTGACTGCAGATGGTATTAGTGTATGCTGTGCTACTATTTCGCATATAGTAGATCAGATTTGGCTTGGAAATAACGTAAATGCTGTAACGAAATTTTTCAAGAAAGACCAGAAACTATTGCACTAACTGTGAGTCAGTTATATGCCTAGTTACATCGACGTTTGTTGTCACTCACAACTTTGTGGCTTCAGCTGTGCGTGGTACTGTCACATATGGTTTTTAGCATAACTGTGTCAGGGTAGGAAGAAAGTAACGTGTCAACACAACATTTGCTTTTTTACATTATGTTTAGTTATTTATTACTATTTTTTGCACCATGTATAACTTAATATTCTGTAATCATATGAATAAGAATATTTGTAGGAAATAATACATTTAAATATAACGGTTTAATACGTTGAACATTCTGTTTGCAATCAGTGGCTGAAACAATGAACATTGTACAGTAACAGTGGGACAGTTTCTTGGTTGTATGTTGGTGAGGCACAGTGGCATTTCTTTCCTTAACTCTTTGGCATCAAAAGATGACTTTATTCGGCATGCACTGTGGTGCTCAGAAAACTGAATGTCACCTAAAGTTGTCAGCCCAGAACATGCGCAGTCATGGGCAGCCGTTTAAATCCCACGTCTGTTGCACAGTACACTCAGCGCTTATTTTGGCACCTGCCATTTGGAGTATAAGGATGTAACTGCTTTGTGTAGTGGTGAACATGACATTCTGTTACATAGTAGGCAAAACTGGGTTGTGGAAATATACACCATGTTAAAACACACTTTTGGAGAGGAAATACTGAGCCAAACTCAAAAACTTTTGGAGTGGTTTTGAAGTTTTTAAATGGAGTGCTTTTTGTTGGAGATGACAAATATTAAAAGCATTGTTTCCACCCTTCATGAAATTGTAGTACGGTTCTCCAAAATGTTGGTGGCTATCTACCAAGGTAAATAATCATACCTCTAAAGAAAACGGTGTTTCTGTCTGCAGTCACATTTTATCAGAAGTTCTGTTACAAAATACTGTGGAATGGCCTTCACCAAAATAACTAGGGTAAAACACTGTGTTTTTCCTCCGCGTGGCTTAACCATAAGGGTTCCAATGCTGTAGAATGTAGAATATTTCAGGTTTACTTTGTACCAAAGTTGCTCTCCTTTGCTTGGAGTTCACTGGCCCACATCAGGTACTTGCACACACTGACGTTCAGCACTTGACTATTGTGGTGCCAGCTTGCATGAACCAACCTAATTTTGCAAGCTGACAAAAAGAAATTCATAATGAATCATGCACAAATTTCTGCAGAAAACAGAGCATATACAATGATGAAAAACAGAGTGTGTACTTTAAGTATTAATTTCTTGGAAGTTTATGGGGAAGAAAGCATGATGTCAGTTTTCATAAATTTATAAAAATCAGCATGTTTTCATGTTTGTTATGTTAGTTACACCTTTGTGCTGTCAAATTGTGTTTGTAAATAAATTTCTGTTTTATAAAAACAGGTACTTGTTCCTATCAGTGTTGGCATTCCAACAGTCTTAAAAAGTACAAGTTTTAAAATCCTTGCCAGATCTAATGCCAAACATTGTCATCATAAGTTGGTACACTGGGTTTAAAAGAATTGGGTGTGTCTTGGATTTATGTCTTAATCCCTGCTGATGAAGTTGCTGTATTGGATGAGAATGTAACTGCCATGAGTTTTCTAGATAGTACAGCTGTAAGGTGAAATCTTCATAGTCACTGCTGTGAGAACCTCAGCTCTCACAATGTAGGGACTAGTCATTTCGGTGTATTGCAGAGCTCGTCTAGAATGGATTATTGTGGTTTCCTTACGTTGTCTGTGGGACTGGAAAAGGCACAGTAATTGGGGGTGACCAGTCAGTTTCGTACCTGGCCACTTAACCCCCTGGGAAAGAGTCCCAGGTACCCATTGAATAGCAGGCTGAGTGGGCCCCAGAGCTAGTCTGGATATTTTGAAGAAAAGAAAAATCTCTTGCACCTGGCTGGATTCAAGCCCTGGATCACCCACTCTGTAGCTTAGTGACTGTACTGACAGCTCTCTCCATCAAATATCCACATGCATTACATTATACATGTATAGGAACTTAGGTGTTCAGTGTTGAATGTGTTAAAACACAGGATTCTGGCTAACCGGTAGGTAGAGTCACATATGTTCACCTTCATCTGTGCTTGGTGGTGCCATTGGGTTCCTGACAACCCTGTTCACTGGCAGACACTGCCGTGACTTGTACATTTGCTTGTGTTTGTTTGAATCCTGTATCTATACCAGAAGTTTCAACATTGAACTTCTCTTATGGGGCACAGCAACTTTTGGTAGACAAAACTTTGTCTGATCGTACCACTGTGAAATCCACGTTTGAGTGTTTGAAGCAACATTAATTTTACTTAGGTTTTAAAAAATATTGAACTGTTCGGACTAAGCGCGTCTGAGTTCATGTTAGTTTGAAGGGCTGTGAGTCATGTATTGTTTGAAATCCAACTTCTGATCATACAGCTTATCAGATGTCTCAAATGATATATCATTGTAGTCTCATTTCTCAGACCCATGTCATCTGTGTGAGTGTTACACTCATATTTTTAATGAGGAAATTTTTGTGATTAATCAGACTTTTAACCTTTAAACATCTGCATTGGTATTTAAATTATAGCACATGGTTTATGAAAAATGTGTTATTTGAACAGAAAAGATAAAATTGTGACATAAATGGCATTTTGTGGAAAATAATGCAGAGTTATGCAGCATGTCTTAAAAATACAGTAAAATTCCTTGTTGCCGAAACATATAAAATTAATTTGTAGGTGTGGTTTTTTATATACATTTGCTCATGCAAATGTTGGTTGTGTAAAGGTTAAATAATGCATGCAATCCTTATTTTACATAAAAATAATCCTTGTTATTTTCATGTGTCACTGTTAGATGTTGCCAGTTCAGCTTCCTGTTGAATACAGGTGGGGGTTCCTGAAATGATTTTGAGTTTCTTAGTTTTATGAATAGAGTCAGATGATTCACCCATTCCTTCTGTTGCTGTTGTGCATATTTTATGTCGTGACTTTTCTGTAATAGGTGGATATTTGGAGTTAAAATTGTAAGAAATAAGTTGTGGTGGTAGTCAAATGATTGAATTTCTGTCTTTTCCAGATGATAAAGGGTGATTTCCATGTGGTTGAGTACTTAGGGTGGGAAAATACGTACACTGAAATTGTTGCAAGTGAAAGGTTGCGACCCAAGAACCAAAATGCTCCCATAGATAAAACCACATTCTTTAAGTTTGAGATTGAAGTACCTGAGGATCTGCGTGAATAGTAAGTATTACAGGATAATTTTAACTTTTGTGTGTCTATGTGCTAAGTGGCTAAATGTATTCTGCTGGAACTTTATCAGTTTGGTATGAAATTGTTATGTGGTCACGTGCACATATCACGTAGATGCATAAAAAGTTTGAATACGTGAAAGGGCAGAAGTTACAGTAGCACAGAATTTGGACTGTGGTATGACCTGGGATGATATGAGTTAACCCACTGCACTTTATCATCAGAGTATAATGAACATGCAGCACGTATGTATTTTTATGTTACATCAAGAGTTTTCACATATGCCAGAATGTTCTGGAGAAATGAGAGCTTTCAGTTCTGTAATTTCTGAAGAAAGGGAACTGGTTCAAAGCAATACCGTACGCACAGAGTCATTTGAGAAGTAATGGCAACACCAGTGCTGCGCGGCATTCCTAGCAGTGTTGTGAATATGTATGTGATGTATGAAAGGAGTGGCTTGTTATATGTGTCTGTTTTAAGTGTCCTTCTGTGGTGTCAAGTCATCATGTGTCTGTTGGAATTGCTCTAAAGCCATGTTCAGTAACCACGTACAATGCTACTTTATAAAAATCCAGGTTGCACATTAACAAAATGCACAACACTGTCACAGAGGATTACAGGAAGCTTGAGGTAAACAAGCTCTACCATATCGCATTGTCAGATGGATGCATGTGTTTCAAGGTGGGAGAGAAAGCAGTGAACACAAACTGGAGCCGGCCAGCGGATCACAGCAGATGGCAAGGTGCACGTTGCATGTGTGAGTACGTTACTGGATACAAACTGACAGTGGACATGGGCCAGACTTTTAAGTGACGTTGATGTTGCATTGTCCGCCATCCACAAAATTTTAAAACAGAATTTGAATATGCAGAAAATCTGTGCGCAATGGGCATCACACAGTCTGACAGACGTATACATGTGGCAACTTACAGAAAGTATCAGGAAGCATTTGAGTCATCATAAACAGGAAGGTAGAGCAGTTCTTTGCTAGATCATTGCAGTGAATGAGATGTGTCCGTTCATAGGAATCTGGGCTGAAGAGAGAGTTGAAGTGAATGGAATCACCAAGGATCACCATGCCCACGAAAACATCGACAGGAACAGGTCAGCAGAAAGTCACGTACATTGCGGCATACAATTACAGGAGCATTCTCCTCGCACATGCTGTCTGTCTTCGCACTACAGTACACACTATTTAGTACAGAAATGGCTCCAAACACTTTGCATTCTGCAAAATAGGAACTTCTGGAACCTCCACTATACTCACTGGATATGAACCCATTTGTGTGACATCCAGTTTGGAATGAGAGATGGTGTTGTGAGTGCAGTAAAGCATTCAGTAACTAGTATATCGAGAACAGACACTGCAGGTGGTGTCAGACATCTACCACAAATGTGGCAGCATGTGTACAATGTGGCAAGAGGCTATATTGTTTGTAAAGTGACAGTTTTAGAAATAAATTTTGCTAATTTTTGGACAGTGTTGCCGTAAGTTTTAGTGTGAATTGTTGAATTTTATAATATCCAACAATGGTATTTAAGTCTGTGACCTTATTGCTACAAGGAGAATCAAAATTGGTAATGATATACAGGGCTGTGGAGTTGGAGTCGCAGGGTCGGAGTCAGAAGGAATTTTAGGTGGAGTCTGAGTTGGTAAAAATGTACTGACTCCAACTCCAATTTAAAATCTTAACTAGATACTCCAAATTCAGAGCCCTGATATCTGCAATAACCATTAGACTTATACTTAAATATAGGTTATAAGTCAAAAAAGTAGCCTGTTGATTCATGTGGTGGTGATGAAATGTCTTACAGGTTTACCATTATTAGTACATATTGAGATCTTGTGAGGAGTCAGAGTTTAAAAAACTGAGGAGTCAGAGTCTGAAGTTTCGTGTCCCACCCCCACAACCCTGATGACATGAAAGCATTGGTGAAATAGAGGTTGAGAGAGCAGGCCATTTGCTCTTATGATAACTGTGTAACGAAGTATGCATTTCAGTCTTCATGGGTGCAGTGTAGAAAAATAGCTTACATGTAGTACACTGACATACAGGGTGTTTTTTATAATGGTTCTGAGCACTGAGCATGGGGAGTATTTTGGAACATATCCGTAAGAATGGCAGCTGTCACAGAAGCATTATTGTATATGAAGCGTGTATTTACCTGGGAAGTGTATAGTCCTTGTCTGCCATTCAGTTCAACATGCCTTATTTTTAATGTGTTCCATGTCCGTGCACTATATTATACAAAAACACTAATCACCAACAAATGTACAAAGAGAGTGTTATCATCACACAGTACACAGTACACAGCACATTCTCACTCAACGATAAAGTGTAACCTTAGTGTAACGATAACAAAAAAGTTCTCCCTGAAGATGACCCAGCAGGGTCGAAATATGTAGGAGTGTGTTACGATTGATGATAAAACTCTGTTTGTGCATGTGTTGGTGATTAGTGTTTTTGTATGCCTTATTTTATTGAAGGTTTTCAAAATGCCATCCTCCTGCATCATAGCAGGCCTCACACTTGAGAATATTTTCCAGCACACAGTGAAGTCCGTGTCTAGAAATATTAGTGAATTCTCTTTGAATGTTGTCTTTAACTTTTCATAAAGGATATGGACTTTTCATATAAAATCCATCTTCTTGTGTTCCGCACAACTAATAGTGGCACAGATTCAAATCTGGGAATCCAAGGGACTGTAGAGTGCCCATTAGCGACTGTTGTGTGCGGCCACTCGCTGGGATTGTGGGTTCAAATCCTACTGGCGGCATTGATGTCTGTCTTGTGAGTGTTGTGTGTTGTCAGGTAGAGGTCTCAGCATTATGCTGATCACTTGTCCAGAGGAGTTCTACTGAGTGTGGTGTGTCAAATTGAGTATGATTGTGAAGCTTCCTCAATGAGGAGGCCCTTGCCCAGTAGGGACTGTTGCATCATTGGGGAAAAAAGTCCACTTCTAGGCCTTGCACATGTCTGTGTGTTGCTCATCTTGTTGGCCCACTTTTCTGTCTTGATGAAAGAAAACGTGCTTATGAGATCAACATACTGTGTGTGTGTGTGTGTGTGTGCGCATGCTCGTCCCTTTCTAGGTCTGAATAAAGTGATCCATTTGCATAAAATTTTGCCCAAATGGTAACACCATTGAAGTCCACCCCAACCTTTTGTTTTCAGTGCCTTCCATTTGTAGGAACAAACTGGCAGATGCACAAACGTATGAGGTAGGAGCAAAACTGGAACGTGTGTGGTAACAAATCGTCAGAAAATGTGCAACTTTCGTTTTTTATCTGAAGGAATTATTGAAGATGGAAATTTGTTCTTGAGTGGAAGTTTTTTCCGGCAACAGCAATAATACTGATTACAGCAGTGGTGGTGGTGGTGGTGGTGGTGGTGGTGGTGGCGATGGTAGTGGTGGTGGTTGTGGTGATCATCATCATCATCATCATCATCATGACAGTGATGATATGGTGATTGTGATGATGACGACGATGACGACAACAACAACAACAACACAGCCACCACCACCACCACCGCCGCCATAATAAATGTTCAGTTGCAAACACCAGTGCATGTTTTTCTTTAGAAATAATTGTAGGCTAAAAATCCGAAGCTAGTGATGCTGTTCTTTTATTCTCTGAAAAGTATTTTCTCTTAAAACTGTAAGCCCTTGTATTACAACAAAATATACGTTGTTAATTGAATTTCTGTTTGTTGTGTGTTCCCCAGAGTAGAGATGTCCCTTGCCATAAGTTGGCTGGTAGTACAGCCATATGCAACTGGAGACGTGTGGCATCATGTTATGGTCTATGATGATATGCTCTTGTAGTAGATTGTTCTCGTTCATATGGCACTGCATCCCTTATTTTTCATGTATATTTGTTTATTTTGGGCCTGTGTTAGAATGTATATCTACCAAGTCTGTTTAATTCGTGATGAAGAGTATACACTTCACCTATGTACACTGGCGAGATATTTTATGTCTCAACGATCTGTATGTCTGTGTATGAAAGAGTGGTATGCATTCACTTGATCTCGTATTTATGTTTTGTTTTTATTTTTGAGTTTTCTTTGTTCCAGTGCAAAAATGGATAATGCTCATAAGGAGTTTCAGAAAGCCATGGGTGCTGCAATTTGCCGGTATGTACCAGAAAGAGGGGTTCTGAGTGTGATCTCAAGGAGCGAGCATTCAAAAAAGCGTTCGTCCATGCTTCAGGAGATGCATTTTAGGAATCTAAGTCAGAAAGTGCTGCTACTGAAACGAACTGAAGAAGCAGCCCGGCAATTAGAATCAACCAAATTGCAGAATGTTGGAGGGTAAGGTTCTTTTTAAAATCTTTCTTCATCATGGAATGTGTGTCCTAACATTACAGATTTGTGTCATGTTTTGTATTGTTGCATGATAGTGTATTTTGATGGGCAGAGTCCCAAAAAATTACGGGTTGAGTCTATGCAGTTATGTAGTATGTAAATAAATAATTTTAATTTGTGTGTGCATTATGTGTGGCTAAAATATAACTTTTGATTGAACTGTCATTTAACCATAGAATATAACACGCTGTTGGGAGGTGACATGTTTATTGTCATGGGGTTATACTGTTAACGGGCTGCAGTATGTTAACTAACTAACTGTCGCTTCAACACAACATTTCTTTTTATTTCAGCAAATTTAGGCCTTCAAACTTTATATATCAGCGTGTCTCAAACTATGAGGCAGGGGTGAGAGCAAATGCAAGGTGAGGCGCAGTATTTCTTGACAATTTGGCCTTCTTACTGTGTGTTGTTATCAGATACTGCATGCCTCTTCATGGAGAAGTTATGATTCATTGTAGCCTACTGTTTCATTACTCCATTTCATTTATAGAAACCTTTTATGATTCCTTCTGCAGTACTTGTAGTTTGGGTTAGATACATTTTAACAAATTGTATATGCTTTGAAGATCTCTACAGAGTTGGCAATAAACAAATAGCCTGCCACAAAGTTTGAGAACCACTGATGTACTTGTACTGTGCTGTTTTTAAACAGTGTCAGTCTGCCTTATGGTTGTATTCCATGTTAGAACCATGGAGGGAGATCGTTATGTATTCATATATATCAGCTTGTCATATATATCATATATATCAGTTTGTCAGTACATTGTGCATTGTTCATAAAATGCATTATTTGTAAAGTGCATGTATGTTTGTACATTAATATTACCTTGATTCCATGATCTGTTGTTATGAATGTAAGGGTATTTGTTTTCAGATACTCAGACGAGTTTAGTGTACGTGAAGATCTCATGGGACTTGCAATTGGTGCTCATGGTGCAAACATTCAGCAAGCACGGAAAGTAGATGGTATCACAAACATTGAACTTGAAGAGAATTCATGCACTTTTAAAATTTATGGTGAGGTAAGTGTGAAGAATTATTTTAGATATGTATTCACATTGTAAATGGAAGTTTGAACAAAAATTTGCATAATATTCAGTCTTTGCAATAAAGTTATATTTATTACATTTACATATGGTTTTTTTTTTCCCCCAGACTTCTGAGTGTGTTAAAAGGGCCCGTAGTATGTTAGAATACAGTGAAGAATCCATTCAAGTTCCTCGGGTTTTGGTGGGGAAGGTAATCGGAAAGAATGGGCGTATTATTCAAGAAATAGTGGACAAGAGTGGAGTGGTAAGTTTGGCAGTTTTAGCTACTGGAACACATGCCTGTATGTCAGTCTGTATTACTAAAAATTAAATAAACTTCCATCAAGCCATCTTTATAATATACTTCTTCACATTATGTATGCTTCCAAACTAAACCTGCTGAGGTTTACCTGATTCTAGCAAAATGCGTATCACAGCATCCCAAATGCATGTGATTGTGATTCATTCCCCTGCTGTGTACTGATAATTCAAAATGTTCAAAAGTACCCTAATCCATTAATACTTACTGTTTTGATCCCTAAGAGCAGTTGGACTATCAGAAAACTTTCCATGACATTCTGAGTATAAAAAATTAAGTTCTTATACTAGAAGAGTGATGGGGCCATATTCCATTTGTGCTAATTTGAAGCAAAGTTTGCATTTCATTAAGTAGTCTAATATTCCACAAGCTATTGTGATTTGTACTATTGGATGGCTGCTTTCTATCCATTGAAGTAAATACCGATGCATTATCCTAAAGTTATGCCTACTTGATACAAACTTCATTGCCAGCCATAATAACATAACAGTCTTAAAAACAGGACATTCAGAGCTCATGTGGATGTCTTTATTCATTCACAGAATATCCCCAGAACATTGTAAAAAGGCTTTCTGATAAATACATTATTTTGCTTTGTGAGATTTGAGGTTTTTACAGCAGTGAAGGTGAAGACAGGAGTCTTCTGGGTTGTGACATCATGCATATTTTACCAGGCTGCATAATGTCACATTCCAGAAGGCCATGTATTTCACTTTATTGTGCTTTTCATATTTATAAGAAAGCAGTGACGTATTTGCAAGTTTCAAGGTTTTCACCATGATGGAGTCTGTTTGTCAGGGATATGATGCTGTGTCAGTGGGTAATTGGATCCCAAAATCTTGATGCAAAGTAGTGTCCTCCTCTTCAATGGTCGGTAGGTCCTAGAAGACATAAGACTTACCAACCCTTGAAGATGAGGATGTTGTGTTGTCTTTAAAACATCAGGATTTGATCACTCATTCATACAACATCGTTACAGATGTGAGCAGTTTAATCCCTTTAAAACAGGTTATGTATGTATATTTGTTATCAGCGTCTGGCTTTTTTACATCCAAGTTTAGAATTTTTGTTCTTTTCATTGTAATCTTGGTTCTGTACCAGACTGAAAATACATTGTGTCTGCTCGTCATTCAATGGGGCATTATGCCTTTTCAGCAAACAACTGTGTTAGAATTAGGGGTACTGGAAGTTTTATCGGAATTTTGTTTTGAAGTACTGAGCAGTTTGAAGGGACTGGTGTCATTGTAACATTCATGATCACATGGTCCTTACCAAAACATTTAGTCCGTGACAACAATTTCAGAACACATCCATTTACTGCAGCAGTTTGCTGGTCCTAAAAGCCATACGCCGACGTGCCTACCTGGTTTGTGTAGGAAATTTCAACCCGTTAAAAACTCACCACAGACAATACATCATTCTCCAACTACCTTTGTTCTTGCAAAGTCACATTTACTTCTTTAAAATAGGGTATACATCTGTGCAGTGGTGTTAATTACCGTAAGCTTGTCAGGCGTGATATGCACGCTCACTTAATATGGAGCAAATTGGTTGAAGCAGTAATACTACTGATTTGTCTTCAGAAGGTGTCTTGTATCTAAGCTGGAACACTGACTGCTGTGAAGTTCTCATGATGCTCATCAGTCACTTCAGGCAGATGTCAAGCTGGTGTCTTCAGTTAACTCATTCATTAGTTCATTGGCACCTTTCCAGCTCATAATGCACTGTTGTTCAGTGTTGTTATGTATAGGTTTTACTTCAGTTCTATTTTGTCATAGTTTTTAGGGTGTTTAATAATTTTAAAAACATTTTTGTGGAAATGTAGGCATAGTTTTTAATCCTTCATATCACTCATGAAACAGCAATTTGTCATAACCCATTGATACACAGTTTTACAGAAGACAGAAAACTTGACAGATCCCTAACCTTTTAAAGCCTAGCGGTAACTTTACATACGACCAGGTTTAACATTAAAAAATTCTGCGTGGTGTCCACATTGCGTTTATGTGTTTTGTATGGATCTCAGAACAAACAGCAACTTTTGCCTTGTAAATCATTAAGAGATTGGTTTTTATAACCAAAGTGGAGAATGTTTACAGTGTGGTACGCACTGAGTCCTTATATAGAACAGATACGCTTCGTCTTTGAAGGGTTAATAGACCAACACTGAAGCGTGTTATGTTTTTACAAAAATATAAGGAGGAGCTGTGGGCACAACATTTTGACAGAAGGTGTGTTTGCAGTCCAACTGTTTAGTAATGTGGGAATCTTAGTTTTACAAGTTGCATGGGTTGTGACAAATTGGCGTTTTATGAGCGAAATGATTTTTATTAAATGAAGAGCCGTATATGAAGTGGAAAATAATTGTTACTTCCATTGTAGACAGGTTCATTAAAAGTTTTATACTGTCATTACTACATGATCTCAGCAATAAAAGTAAGTGCAACCTTTGATGATAGACAAGACAGCGGTTGCACTTTGCATGCACTGAATCTGTTCAGAGTACCTGAGCCAATGTTCTTATGGAATACACTCTTCTATTAGTGCCTATCAATTTGTGCAATTTTATATTGTATTCAAAGGGCTGCATGATTGTGCTAATAACAGGACTCACTGAAACTTATTCTGTAATAGAATTAAATAGAATGTAAGCTGACAGCATTTACAGTCTTATCTGCTCTGGCTAAGAAATAAGTGAATGCTGTTTTCATGGAGTGAGTTGAAATAATTGTTGATTGTTCTCTAAATAGATAAAACAGGCTTGAGTATTTCAAGTTTCAGTAAAATTAGAGAACTGTAACAGACACGTTAACCCTTTAAAGACGAAGCGTATCTGTTCTATATAAGGACTCGGTGCATACCGCACTGTAAACACTCTCCACTTCGGTTATAAAAAACCAGTCTCTTAATGTGTTATAAGGCGAAAGTTGCTGTTTGTTCTGAGATCATACAAAACACATAAATGCAATGTGGGCACCATGTAGAATTTTTTAATGTTAAACCTGGTGGTATGTAAAGTTACTGCTAGGCTTTAAAAGGTTAATGCATTTCTGAGCACACCTTGGTCGTAACTCAGTAAATATATATAGGAGCAAAATATGTTATGAACCACAGGTATGAAAGAAATAATACACATTTTATTTCTAACACATTTTCTGTGCGTCTTGTGATTTTGTATATAATTAAGCTAAAAAGTATTTCTAAGATTTACAAGCAATAACAGAGCATATCTGCTAGAATTATTATGATATATGTTCAGTTCCTAACATGTTACATTCTGCATGAGAACTCTGAATGTTTTGTTTCAGAATGATTCCTGTCTGTTTGATGATGTCATCCAGGAAAAGATTTGGCATATGTTGTAATAGTACTTGATCTAGACCTTGGCATTGTATTGCTGATTTTATGCAATTCATATGTCTTTCTGCTGTTTTTCACCATGTTTTTTGTTCTAGGTGCGGGTTAAAATTGAAGGGGACAATGAGCCACAGCCAACCATCCCTCGTGAAGAGGGTCAAGTTCCTTTTGTGTTTGTAGGTACTGTAGAAAGCATAGCCAATGCAAAAGTACTTTTGGAATACCATCTAGCACATTTAAAGGTGAGTCATTTGTTCATAATTTAAATTAATGTTAATACTGACTGAATGGAAACTGCAACAAAATCTACAATGAAATGTCCTTTGTATTTTATTTTTATGACTTATGAGCTTAAAATATATGTTGTCATTTTGGACATCAGAAAACTTATGCTGTGCAGGCTCAGTTTAGCCATTTTATGGCTTTCAAGAGAATTCTCTGTCTTTCTGTGTGTATCATCCTGATATCATGAACATACATCATTATTTGATAGGAAGTAGTCTCATGTTCCTTGCTGTTTGCAGGAAGTAGAAGCATTAAGACAAGAAAAATTAGAAATTGATCAGCAAATACGCAGTATACACGGTTCCACGATGGGCTCAATGCAGAACTTCCCAATTCAAAGGCGCAATGACAGGTGGGTCGTTGTTTTGCTGTATATATTACATTAATATCCATATTGAGGAAAGTAACAGGTACTGCACATAATGGTCTGGATGGAGCTGTTGCCAGAGACAGTGACAGGTCAGAAAGGTAACAGGAAATGCACATACTGGCTGGGTAGAACTGTTGCCAGCACTGTAACAGTTTGTAGAGATAACAAGCACTGCAAATACAATCTGGCCTGAGCTATTTCCGAGGTGGTAAAGACAATTGGAAGTGGGACTATATTGTCAGTATCTGCCCTGTTGTGATGTTAATCCTTTCAGGTTTAGCCACCATCATGAGCAAATCGTGTGCTTTATCAAAAGAGAATTATTTCCTGTTACATCACAACATCATAATGTACCAGTCTCATTTTACCATACAGACAACAAGCAGATGCATGGAATTAACCTTTCTGTTAAATTATGTGTACTTAAATTATCAGAATCACTTCGAAGAATGTTAAGACCAGTTAGCAGCATGTGAACTATCCCAGGGGCACTGTGCAGCCTGGTGGGAGAAGCCAAAAATTGGTTTCTGCATCACATCACAGAGCTGTGTGGGGTAGGGGTTTCTTATGTTGATGGTTTGGAACAAGAATTAAATTTGTGTATTTAACCCTTTAACTGCGAATGTTGACTATCGTCATCTTGCAGTGGGACATTTAAACATGCTGAATGATGACCTCAGTTGTCATCAATATTGTGTTGAATTTGGAAGCATTTTTTTCACCCCTATACCACGTACCACTCAGGAGTTCTGTGTGTCCCCTGGCGGCCAGGGCTGGTGTGTGCAGTTATAAATGTTCCCTCTCCACTCCCTTTTCTCCTTTAACAATCATGATATATATGTCAACACATTGGTGAATAGCACATTTCTCAGCTGAGTAATACCATTCTAGAGGAGGAGTGTTTTGTTTATCAGTCACCCTGGAGTCATGTGTGGGTTGAATATCGACACTGTGCTATGAAGCTAGTTCCTAATTGACATTTTCAGTGGCGTACTGTAACGTGTATTTTCAGACTGAACTAATACAAAAATACTGGAGATATCCACAAAAATCCTGTCCTGTATATAGGATACAAGTACTGCTACCACCCAAAAATCACATTTCATATATTTAGTCAGCTAATACACTTAGTGCATTTTTGAGACATGCTGCACAATCTCCATTTTTTCTCTACAAAACGCTGTGTATTTCATAATGTTATCTTTTATTGTTCACAAAATATTCATGTTTTACATAAAGAGAGTGCTAAAATTTAAATGTCTAGGTCCGCAACCGAAGGACTAGTTGGTAAGCATAATTTTTAAGCTGCTGTAACTTTGTATTTGTTTTTGTGTGATCCTTTTAGTACTGTATATTCACCCTTCTTTGGAATGTACAAACATTTCAGCACATATAAGCTGAAATTTATAGTACTTGGTAGGTAACATTTAGGCCTGTTGTTACAGTAGGCCTATTTGTGGAATATTTTAAATGTGATTAGGTACACTTACAGTAATGTGATATGATGTTACATTTGAGTGCACTGATGTATGGAAAACATATCTTGCTGAAAGAGTTGTTTTAAATAGAAAGTTGTGGGACAGGATAGTGTACTGGGTGTAGTGACTGTGTGCAGGCTGGGTGGTCCAGGGATTGAATCCCAGTAGGTGCAAATTTTCCGCGCTCATCCAGGCTGGACCTGGGGCCTACCAAGCCTTCTATACAGTGGGTACCAGGGCATTCCCAGGGCTGAAGCAGCCAGGATGTGGCATGAACCAATTACCCCAATCAAGTGCCAAGGTTAAAGAAAGAGTAGAGCTATACCTCTACGCCCCCTCTGTGCCTTCATGGGAGGCTATAAACGTAATGTGTGTAATAATTAAAACTTTTTTCCGTTTCAGGGGTTATAATTCAGACATGGATGGAGGCAGCAGCCGAGGCCGAGGTGGGCCAATGAGAGGGCGTGGGAGGGGCCGTGGGGGTCCTGGGCGTCACGGTGATGCCAGATTCAATGCCGGTAATACCATCACAGACTATATTAACAGCATTGAGGGTAAGAAGGGGCAAGGCCCATCAACAAGCCGTGGACGAGGGGGTAATGGGCGTATGGGAAGAGGTAGTGGAGATAGAGGGAGAGGTGGTAAGGGAGGAGGAAGTGGAAGTGGCATGGATAAGGATCGTAAGTGATGGCTCCTGACCCACTCCAAATACTGGACTGATCCACCTGGTCACAAGGTACCCACTGATCTTTGCTTGAAACTCTAATTGCAGGTGTTCAGATTAAGCACCCACTCTCATACGATCAGAGAATAAGACGTGCATTGGTTAATGCAATGAATATCCAGGAAGGTAAAAGTTACATTTTACTGTAAACTTAACACTGATGATGGAGACATTTATGTAACATCAGTTTCACATCTTGAGTGATTTGATGTACCAGAAAGGAATCTGTCTTTGTGGCAGTGAAAATTATTTTCAAACGTTGATCAGTACACCTTGTGGGTAATAATGACTTCCCAGGCTTTTGACTTACGGCTCTTGAACTAATGGCACTATTTATAGGCAGGATGCAACGAGGTATTTATCCAGGTACCACTTTCAGGAAGCATGAGTTAGATGAAATTATCAGTTAAATTAAAAATACAGAAGAACACTTGATTGACTCCTGCCTATTAACAACCCTTGTGAGGTAATTCTTGTCATTGTAATAAGTACAGTATTAGGATGTGACACAAAGTAGATGGCAAAAATCTTCCCTGCAGCGTACTGTTGCTTGCAACATACATTATGAAACCCTTGCATATCCCAGACTCGTGGTGTGGTATTTAAAGAGACGGGACATTATGTTCAAGTTTAATTTTTCCTGGAGTTGAGATCATGTTGAAAGTTATTGTGAAAAGGGAACACTTGACTATTACTCTTCCCCCTCCATGTGTTATATATATATATATAATATATATGTAATGAAAGCATACTTCTGTCCATCCTTCTGAAACTAAGACATTGCTTTTGACTTCATTTATGTGACCTTGCCATAAAAATGAAAAGCATTATTAATGGTTTATTTTTAAAGAAACCTTGGGGGTAATGTTATTATTTTGTGCAGCTCTTTCACATGATTTATTTCAAGTCCATTAGTTCATGTTAGCAGTCTTACACCGTGTAACCACAATTTTGTAGATTTTGCAGCATACACCATTCAGTGCTGAATCTGGGCTACAGGTACACTGGAAACAATTTTTGTAATGTGCTTGATGTAATTATGCCAATGAGACATATGAAATTGTTTCTTCAGTCATGGACCAGTTTTAGTACCAAAATTACATTAATGTTGCATTAATGTATAATGCGTGCATGAAAGAAAATAAGTAGTCAGCAGCTAGCCACTTTGGCTTTAATTACCCATGTTCTCTGTAAAGTTAATTGACCATGTCACATTAAATTGTTCCAGTAAATTATACCATTTATATATTTTTTAATTGTAGTGTTGCTAGTGCACAGTGTGCTGCAAAATCTGTGAAACCTTACTGTCTCATTATACAACTTCTTACACAAATTGTGTAGATTGTATTTTTGACTATGTTGTGCAAAAATGTTTTAATGCAGTGTTGCATTTTACTTGCAGTACAATTGTATTATTGTTTTCTATTTTGTCGCAGGCTGTATTACAAAATGGACTGTGGGATTAGCTGTAAAAGTTAACAGTGGACTGTATTACTGTGACTGGTTATTGTTTATTCTTTTTGTTTTTCAGTAATTGGTATGTTAGTTTAACCTATCTTAAATATAAATACTTGGAAATGAAGTTCTAGATAATTTCAGCCTCACCTGTAAAGTGTTGTAGTATGCTTCCTTTCTTCATAATGGATCAGTGCAATCTTTATATCATCCATAAGTGAAATGGACATACATGCTTCTTACACAAGAGGAAATAATTAATTAAACCTGTGGGAGCAATTTCCTACACTTACCCTTTGTGGAGTAACAGATTCATTCGCAGTTGGTGTGTGGTAGCACCAAGAATCACTGCTTCATGTTGTGAGTCCCCTATTGAAACTTGAGATGTACTTCAAAGGAAAGAATGTTAGGTAAATTTAACAGCAAGATGGTTTATTGCTTAAATGCAGTTCTTGCTAGACATTATTCTTACTTCTCTCAGTATGTGTATACCAATTTTTGTTGAAAGGTGTTAGATTATCGATATGAAAACTATTGGCCTATAAAATTAGGTGAAATATGACATCAGGAAGTGTGTAGCATATTTTGTATGGAGTACCTTTTAATGGAAAAAAAATCTGTTAACAGTATGAATAACAAGTATAATGGGGCATGGCATTTTCATTCTGAGCCTCAAAAATGTAATAGAATCCCTGCTAAGTTGAAGATAAGTTTAACAGCATGATTTTATGGTGACCATTGCTTTTATTTTTGATTTAAGGACATTGCAAGTGGTGTTGTGTACTTGTACTACCTAGTGTAAATTATAGTTTCTTATTGCATGATACAAAAATGATGTGTTTTTGCAAACTGTTCTTGCTACCTACATGTGCTGTGTTACTTCCTCAAAAAAGGTTTGAAAATGTGCTGCACAGTTCCAAGTACAGACTTATACCACTTCAGTCTCGATTGTAGGCGTTATAATATTAATAATGTTTGTAATATCAACATAAGGAATGAAAGCAAATGCAGTGTAATTCATCTGAGTTTGTTATGAAATTGTAAATGTTGTTTATAAACATGTTTGGTGAAGGTAGTGGTTGATTAGCTGTTTTTTTTGTTACTATTATTGTAGAACTCAATTTTCTTAGTAACAAAATATATAACATAGATATTGGCCATTTGTTTTAAATTTAACTGTGGTTCTGTGTCATATTCTGATGGGTGATGTTAATTTAAGTGGCATTTAAGCATTGTTTGTTGGACAGCGTGTTCTGTATAAACTTAAAATTCAAGATCATGACCTGGAATTAGGTTTGTTCAGTGTCTAGAAATTTTTTAATATGTCAGCAAATAGTCCACCTAGTGCTAAGACTAGCAGATTATTTATTTCTTGTTATTGTATAAGAAAATCAGAATTTGTGTGGTGGTTTATGAATACACTGCATTTGGCAGAGGTCGGAGATTAAGCTTCACGTTGTTTGAGAAACAGGTCGTAACGGGGGACAGATTGGAAATTATTGTGACTAAAGATGTAAAGATTTGTATCTTAGTGCTTTTTACTCTCAGGGAATTGCAGTGATAATAAACACAGTCAGACACATGACAGTATGTATATATAATTGACTTGTTGTACATATTATTACCAGAGTATGGCTAAGGGGTGAACAGTCAGTAAGATCCTTGCGACCATCTGTGTAACTGGAACTGAATGGTTTAGACACTGGTGAAGATCTTTTTCCGACCTCTGATACATAATATTTGCACTGGCTAAACTCTTTGCTCCCTAAACTTGAAAGAAACTGAAACCAAGCTGGAAGGGTGAAAATTATTGATGACTTTTTAGTTACTTGAAGAGGACAAAAGAGTGTTTGTTTGATTGACCGGTGTAGGCCGGTCAATCTGTGTATAAGGCATATTAGGAGTGTGTATTGAAACCGCTTCATTACGGTTGCAATTGTAATAGTTCAGGACTGCTAGAAAGGAAGAGACGAAACAAAAATTTGACGAAAATGTTGCCAGTTTACGGACTTGAGGGCATTTTTTCGTATTATCGTACCTCTTTATTATTTACAGAAATTTTCTAAGAAATAAAAATAAAAAAAAAACTACTGTACAGTGATTGAAAAAACTGCAGAGTGTCTTATTCATTTAAATGTGAGCCTCTGTTGCAGAGTTGAAGAGTTCAGACTCGAAACTTGTGCTGCCCTTTCAGCTGGGGACTTGGTTCTTTCACAAAATTAATGTGTACAAAAGCCAGTAGCATACACATTTGGATTGGATCCAAATTTATGTTTACAGCTTGGGAAAGAAGTGAACAAATGTAATCTGTTACTAACCTGGACTTCCTGCATGGTTTAACTACATCTTTGCTTGCATGGTGTGGTGCTGATAAGCCATGAAAACTTTGCACACTGAAGCCTGAAAGGGTATGCCAAAAGGATGTTCGAGTCCAACTGTCAACTAACATGTTGCAACTTCTTGAAATCCTTGTTCCTTACCTGTAAAAGAACAAATTTTCTTCATGTGATTATAGTGAAGACAAATCTTATGTTAACCCCTTCACCAAAAATGTATTTAAACTATGAAGAAGTAAATCTGCCACCTGTGGACCTATAAATAATTTCAAAAATATTGCATACAGTGTATTGAAGTGCTAAAAACTGAAGTATGCTCAAGCATGGAAAATTTCTTTGCAAGCCAATAGTGGCTATGGGATTTCCTGGGCTTGTCATTGGAACAGAGTACTTTGTTTCTAGTGGTAAATTCCTGTAAACACATATTGAAGACAGTTTGGAAAGCAACCTGAACTTCAGTACAACATCCGGCAATGTTTTAGATTCTTCAGGACTAAGCTGTGTTCTTGGACAAGACCTAGATGCATCCCTACCATTCCTTGTTCAGGCTGTAGAAGGCTTCTACCTAATCAGTGCCCATGGGTAACCTTCTTTATGTGTTCTTGCACCTGAAGGTAGCATTCATGCATTTATGTGTGCTATGGATGAAGTATTTTAATTTCATGCTTCTGGCATACTTATTGAGATGCTGCTGCTGATAAAGTAGCTAAACGATTACAGTGATAACTGAGTGGAAGTCCACGTTCCACTGAGTAAAAAAAGAGGTTTGAGTTGACTACAAAGCAGTACAACATTTTCTTTCTTAGACATTTTGCACTTTGTGTAGGTCATGTAGCAAACAGGCCTCTCCATCTCTTTCTGTCTTCTAAAATATTCTTAGCCTGAGTTTCTTCCCATGTTCTGCAAGTCTTCTGTGTGACATCTGTTCTCATCTTGTTGCTGGCCCTCATTTGAGATATTTCCTTCCAGTTTCATGTTCGACACTTTTGTTAGGATTGTGTTCTCATTCATAAATTTGTCTGTCATATCTCATTTTTGTTTATCCTCCAAGGTATTTATTTTTCTTTTCCCTCTGGTCTTCATGTTTCATGTTCTCTGTCTCATGTTTTTCCTTATAGAGTGTAACATTTCTTTTTAGAACCAGAGCATTTGTGGTCAGAGCCAGAAGGATGTTTTTAGTTGAAAGTGCTATATATGTGTTCTGATTGTTTTGTAATTATTTGTAAAGTACTTGTTGTGAAATATGATTAATAAGTAATCTCTCATGTGCATCATAATACTTCGTCTGCACCCAATCAGTACCATTTACATCACAGGTTCACGCCATCAAACCCCTGATACTGTAGATGAACGTGTGAGAGATTTGCCGCCACGGCAACACCAGTACCAAACAGGTCCAAGGCCAAACACGCATCCCTCACGCCAGCCACTTCGTCGTGACCATCGCCGAGATGAACGAAGACGCATGACAGATGAAGAGGATACAGTGATGGATAGTCAAGATGTTTCAAGTGTTGATAGGGGTGAGTTACATATCTCATCAGAATTAGTTACAAACAGTGGATCTAGGGTTGCTAATAGTCTTGACTAATTTGCGTCACTTTAAATAAATATAGTATACTTTGACCCCACATAAATATTATTATAGGCATAATTTTGTGGTAGATGAAGATTTAGTAATCTGCAGTGCAACCTCAATGCACTGGGAATTATCAAATTTTTAAAGCATGCGTCTTCCAACAGGTGCTACTAATAACCAAACATGGTTGAAATACATAATCTTCATGTCCATCCGGTCCCTTTTAATTACCATTTTTACCCAAATATAAGGCAAGAATTTTTTCTGAATTTATCATCTGAAAAATTGAGGGTGACCTTGAGATTGTACACAGAATTAAGCATGTTCTTTTTTGGTATTTCCTTGGAAATTGAAGATAGTGAAGGGGGCGAATCTTGTATTCAGGTAAATACAGTATGTATATTGCATTTTGCCTGTAATTCCATGGAGCAGAATCCCTCATGAGAAGGTAACAGTCACTCGACACTAGTCACTGTTTTTTGTGGAACTGAAGTCATTACCATGTTTACAAGAGTCTGTTACAAATCCAGATCCTGATCCAAAAGAATCCAGGCTATGCCCTCCTTTCCAGTCTCTTTTTCATCTTCCAGTTTAACCTTTTAAAGCCTAGCGGTAACTTTACGTACGACCAGGTGTAACATTCAAAAATTCTACGTGGTGCCCACATTGCGTTTATGTGTTTTGTACGGATCTCAGAACAAACAGCAACTATTGCCTTATAAAACATCAAGAGATTGGTTTTTATAACCGAAGTGGAGAGTGTTTACAGCGCGGTACGCACTGAGTCCTTATATAAAACAGATACGCTTCGTCTTTAAAGGGTTAATATCCTCCAGTCTATGCCTGGACCTTCTAAGTGGTCACTTCGCTTCAGGTTTTGTGACCAAACATACATTTCTCCTTGCTCCCCTGTATGCTACATGTTGTGCCTTCCTCATTCTCTTGATTTGATCCACACAATAATATCTGGTAAATACATATTGTGTAGCACCTCATTGTGCAGTTTCCTCAAGCCTGCTTGTTACTTTCTGCCTCTTGGTTCAAAGTATTCTCCTCACATTATTCTCAAACACCGTCAATCCATGTTTTTCCTGCAATTTTTCAGACTCATAGAAAATAAAATGGTTCAGTTCATAGTTCGTATATTACAATCTTCATGCTTTTATTTATATTTAGTTGAGTTTTTAAAATATATAGGTGCTGTGTTGTTACTATGCTTGTTGTTCAGAGCTGAGATGAATCTGCACGTTTCAAGTATACTCTCTGTAATTTGGATTTTTTTTAATTTTAAATGATTGCTTTTTGCTGAAACAGTTTCCCTTCTTACAATTGTTGCTTTGACAAGTCTACTTTCTTTGATGCTGTTTCTCTGTCATGTCTTAATTTTGTCAGTAAATCTGACCAAAATGGTTTATACTTTGTGATTATGCCCTTAGGTATGTGCAGTCTTGCAATATAAAGGGTGGAAAGCATCTGTGATTGCCAAAGTACTTCACATGTGTTTGGTAAAAAATGGCAGGAAATTGAGTACATGTGCAGACTTAACATTTTTCATGCCACAAATAGGACATATATGTAAATTTACTAAATTCTGCTAGTTATTAGTTGTCTTGATGCATAAATGAATTCCTCTGAGTTCCTCCTCCTAATGCCGTGAACTGTATTCTTTTAGTTGTTATAGTTTTACCACAATGATGGCCTGAAATGGGAGAGGTTTGATAAGTATGCTTGTGTATCAGAGTAACTACTTTGCACACAGAGCAAGAGAAATGGCTGGTTTCTGAAATTGTCTCCCTTGATGGTGTTTTTTATATATGGTATATATGTATATGGAAATTTACTTGTAGGTGCCTTTCTATTTGGTGTTTATGTATCTAACCAAGTGATGTGTCAGTAGAATAGGTGCCCTTACACTGCTTGATTCTCCATTATACATTTGCAGGCATTATTTGATCCAAAAGCCTGTGGTTATATCTGTTTTGTATGTGTGTGAAACTTAATCTCATGCTCTAAGTTAGTAATTGTCAAACTCAAGTTTGCAGCTCACATTATGTGACTTAAAAAATGAGGTCCCTCCCCTATACCCCAGCCCATAAAAATTACTTAGAATGTGATTTAAAAATTCCTGACATGATTACTAATGAACCTTAGTAACATCTGTGAAATTCCACCTGTATAAAATGGTGCAGTGTGAATTTGTATTCATCAAACTGTTTAATTTGGTTATAAAATTAAAACACACTGTGCATACCTGATTCTTTTTGTGCTTAACATTATAAGTGACAAGGCTGCAAATCAAATGAATATTACATTCATGAAAAGTAAGAGCAGATTATATTTGCATAATGCTTGCTACTATACAGTTCAGAATCTTTTGTCATCCTGTCTGCTGTGTGAAAAACATAAAGATTAAAACATACAAAACTAAATTTTGCTTGTTGTTTTGTGTGGGTGTGAAAACATGGCCTCTCATGTGGAGGGAAAATCAGAGACTGAGGGTGTTTGAGAACAGGGTGCTGAGGAAAATACTTGGACTCAAAAAGGGAAAAACTAACAGGGCTGGAAAAACTGCATAATGAGGAACTTCATAATATGTACCCTTTGCCAAATGGAGGAGGCACACGACTGCAGCATACACGTGGATGATGACTAAATCACCTTCGTTTTCATAATTTAGACCAACTGAGCTGTGCTAGCTTCCAGTTTGTCTCATTTTAGTTGGTCCTGCCAGCTTTCCAACAGACAGCTCAGAATTATTCTTCCTGTGGGGCAGTAATATAGTAGCTTGTAAGGAACTCACTCATCATTTTGCAAGCAACTTGCATTCAGCTTTTGTGGCATTCCTTAATTTTTATGTTAAGACTAAATATTCCAAGGTTTTCTCTAATACTTTTGCTTCTTAACCCTTTAAAGACGAAGCGTATCTGTTTTATATAAGGACTCAGTGTGTACTGCGCTGTAAACACTCTCCACTTCGGTTATAGAAACCAGTCTCTTAATATTTTATAAGGCAAACGTTGCTGTTTGTTCTGAGATTCGTACAAAACACATAAACGCAATGTGGGCACCACGTAGAATTTTTTAATGTTAAACCTGGTCATATGTAAAGTTACCGCTAGGCTTTAAAAGGTTAATCAATCAGCTTGTATCCAGCTATTCCTGTCAGGGCCCTCATTTCCACAGCCTCTGTCCTCATATCTTTTTTGAGGGATCAGTTTGTATACAAAATTTTAGTAGAAAAGCCTGAAGCAAAGAAACCATTTAAAATCCATGGGATGTGTGGACTGGGCCAGTTGGCACAAGACACAATCCAGTTGTTAGAATTTTGTAAATATGGTAATGAACATCTGTGCTCCATAAATGGAGAACTTCTTAACAAATTAAGGGTCAGAAGAACCCTGCTCTGTGGAGTGGCATTGAGCTCATTCAATGTGAGGGTTGGTCAGGAAAAAAAAAGTTTATGTGCACATAACTTCATTATGAAAAAACCTGTGCTGATCGCGATTATATCAGGAGAATCTGTTGCTGAGTGATTATCATTAGTTTTCAAGACTCAAACAAAATCTTTGTAGTCACATATTTAAAGCTGATTGTGTGGTGGGAACAGATGGGTGGGAACATGGTGGCTAGTAGCACAGGACGCAGGCCTCTCTCAAGAGAAAATAAGAAAGCTCTTCTCACAGTTTGATAAATGCCGTAATTTTGGTGGAAAATTATTTTCTGCTTGACCCTCATATGTCAGTGAGTGTGGTACTAGATGACTGTAATGCTAAGCATTTGAACTTTTATGAATATAACTAACTTACAGCCAGATTAAAATTCCTAAAATCAAAAAAATGAAGAGTCAGTACAGTTCCATGAATAATGACAGAAAACATGTAAAGCAGTCTGTGACTGAATTATTTCCCTCTCAGCATATCCTGGTCTTATTTTTCCATACTCTTTCCATGTAGACCTTTCTCTTTAATTCTACCATTATACTGGTAATGTAATGGTAATTAGGTACCTGATGTTTTAAAATTCTGTATTCTGCCAGAACTTCACATACCTTAAATACTTGCCTGCAGTTGAAGATTTTCCTTCTGTGTAACTATGCTTTTTAACTTTGTGTATTGTTGTTGCTTACATATGCAGACAACTACTAAATCTTTGACATGTGTGTGTATGTGTGAAACCAGAGCATGCAGGGAAAATAGGACAACTCTCCATTTGTGACCATCAGTAACGTAATGAAATAGCAGATGACCATATTATAGTATGTGACACTGCTGTCAGTTGAAAAGAATGCATGTTAATTCTTACTAACCCACCAGAAGATTTAAAACATGAAGCAGAGTTGCCAGCTTCTATTGTTTTGTTGCAAACATGAAAGAGTGGCAAGTAATTTCTCCCCAAGCTTATTTTATGTGTACTAAGCCTGCATTGTAGGATATCCACCTCACATAGTGCTCCATAGTACAATATTTTCCTGTTCATGAAAGTTATTCATGCTTGACATAGACAAGGCTAACCTGTGTGCTTTGCTGTCCAAGGACTCTCCACCATATTTTGAAGATGTACTATTACAGTCTTCGGTACATACAACATTTGTTTAATTTGTAAATGATTACATGTGAAATGCTTATGTATGACACAGTTCCCAGCCATCACCATTTACTGTGATATATTGGATTCACTCAGAAAAGGATGTTCACATAAAATTCTTAAACTAAGTAAATTAACTTTTGAAACAGGGTAATTAATTTTATTTCCTGAGATGACTAACTCGTATACTGTAGACTTCTTGCAGTTCCATCAGCTAGAGTATATAAATCCTACAGACATAACAAAATTTATATATGCTACTGAATGCAATGAAAACATACAGGTTTTGAGGTTAGTGCTGGTCACAAACAGCTATGTCCTGTCCCATGTAGAATCAGTGTCAAGTGTGGAGGGTTCCCGCACCCGTCGACGCCGGCGTAGACGTAGGACGAGGCCCCGTAGCCAGACGCCCTCGGGCGAGCATGTGGACTGCAGGCCTAGTGACCACCTTCCAGGAAGTAGTGTTGACAAGCAGGGTGAGTTTATAATTTTCTGAACAGTCACCCGGTGCAGAGAAAGGGCCACAACAACAACAGGAACTCTTACATGAAATGCATTTTTCATTATATGGTCAGACTAAGCTATTAATTTAAACAAACATTTGTTTTTGAGTCAGAAGACCATAGTATCTAGTTTCGTGTAGTGACAGCATATGGGTGATACTCCATAATGTCTGTTACTGTGTTTGACAGGTGGTGCAGCACCAGGTCCCAGTGATCAGTCTGCATTTACAAGTAAAGAAGGAACACCAGCTACAGACGGGCCACCTAAAACGCAGAGGGAACCAAAATCCCGTACTCAGAGACCACCAACATCTAAGCGATCTGAAGGCAAAGCTAAGGAAGCAATGGTCAATGGTACCTCTGCTTAGACATGTAATTTGGTCTCAGGCGCAAAATGTTTGACAAACTGCACAGTAGTTCTGGACATTTCTCAGCTACGATTAAAATGGGAATACATGGAAAACGTATGCATGGTTTGTACTGACAACAAAGTGCCAAGAAAATATTTGAGATCTGTAAATCATATTCACAGAAAGCTACTGCTTTAACCCCACATGGAATTGATAGGTGGGTTTGTAAATTGCTGAGTTAATTCTGTCAATTACCCAATGGTAAATACACTAGTATCCTACCCCTGAGTCATTTGGTTCTCCCTGCTCTGTTTTTCTTAAAGTCTTGCATTTTATCAAACAGTGTGCAAGATTTTGAGTCCAAATTGTGGAATTAAAAAGATTTTCTTGTTGATGAAAGTTCTTAACAATCTAGGCTGACACAAAACTGAAAGAACCTCTTTGACAAGTTTTCAGTTAATTAAGCTGCCCCACCACATTGTGATATGAAGGCACAGGAATAAAGTGTGATGGATGCTCACTCATCTTGCACTTTAAATGCAGTGCGGCAGTGCCTCAACACACAAAAGACATTTCCCTCTTGTTCAGGGCTAGCTCATGGTTGCCTTTTTTGTACTTGCTACCAAAAATGTATTCCTCCCTTATTTCCTACTTTCATTTTGTAGAGCAGAATGAAATCAGTTTTTTTTGTAACATAGTAAAGGGCAAGATTGATTCTTCCTGATGAATGACTTTTTGTGTGAATACTGTAGCTCATTTTGTAGGATGCAGCTGCGTGTGAAATTTACGTAACTGCAGTATTCAGATGTTCCTTCTAGTATTTATTGTCTCAAGTTTGGTTACTTGCATAGTGGAGTTACTTAACTTTTTTACCTGTAGTTGCTGCAGAGGTTGAAATTTATTGAATGCTAACAAATCTGGTGGTTAGTTGAGATCTTAACGTGTAAGGTGAATACAAAAGTGGAATTCAAGTTTAAAAGTAAATTTTAAATAACTTACAGAATATCTTTCCATGTAAATGTAACTGGGAAATCGGCATAATTTGTTTCTTAAATTTTTGCATATATATTAGTGAATACTGTAACAGTTGGAGCAAATATTTATTTTGCTACCAATTATATTTAAATGCATTTGCAAAAATCTGAAGTTTAAGTAGTAACATACGTGATTCTTTTGAAACTTTGTGTACCAATGTACTTTTCTGTTACTTGTAAGTACCGTTACAAATAACTCATCTGATGCAGGTATATGTGAAGTACCAGTACTGTAGTATTCTTGAAGAGCATACGTTAGTACCATATATGTACTTGTTTTGATACTTCCTGGCTTGTACCTTTGCATCTTTATATCTTACTTTTGAACCTTGCAGTAAAAATGAGAACAAATTTCCTATGTGGACCTGTGACCAATGATTTGGCTCTGTGAGTGAGTGATAGTTTCTTCTGATACATGGCCAGTGAAAGAACAAAGGTAAATTTCAACAGCCCAGTAATAATGGTTGTGCAAATAAGTTTTACTGTTTAGTGAAGTTTGCTGCTCAGCAGGATGAGCTGGAATCTGTTACTGGATTTGGACTGAATGAAGCTGTAGTAGTCTTGAGATCTCCGCTCTTCTGGGGTATTATGTGGTGTCATGTGGTAATTGTTTACCGACATTTTGGGACAACATATCATTCCCATTTTCAAGGTTCAAGAGCCTGAGCCTGAAAATGGAACAATACATTGTCCTGAAACGCCGGTAAACAGTAACCACACAACACCATGTAATATCAAAGAAGAGCACAGATCTCATCAACATCACAGTGGAAGCCTGAAATTAAGGTGTAATAGTCTTGTACTTTGAGCATGGAAAATGTTGCTGTCAATTTTGCCACTCCTATTTGTTTGATGTGTGCAATTTCCTGACCCTGGTAGTCATGGCAGATAGTGACTGTTCTCTTTTGTGTAGAAAACATAACACATATTGATCATATTCAATGCTATAGTGCGTAAACTTAATTTTCTGAAGAGCCAGACGTGGTGTAATGCTGTTCAGGAAGAAATCTTTAAAACACATCTGCAGAATGAAATTGCAACTCTTATGGTGCAGTATTTCTTTCCAAGTAGACATATATTTCTAGTATCAATTGGTCAGTTGTATAGTGTGTGCTGTATCCAGATTTATGTTTGGGGTGTGTTTACGTACACGGAATCTACACAAGGAATGGCAAGTCAAGGCAAACAAAAGCTTAGGGTTTAAAAAAACAAAGTGCCCTTCTTACAGTAACATTAAAAATTCTCTTCCTTAGATTACATACTTGTTGCTGATCAGTGTCCCTGTATAAGCTTCTGTTCAGTTTAGACAGTTATTGCAATTCCTTTCATGGTTCCTGTACACAGTACTTGCAACTTTTACTTGATATGTCCATATAACTGTAAAATACCAAATGGTGATTGAAAGACACGTTGTGTCACATACTAAAATACAACAATTGAAAAATTCAAGAAATGTGTCCTCGTATGTGAATGTACCGAGTTTTAAAGGAGAGGATGAACTTGCAAGAATGACAGCATGTTGTACAGCTAAAATGGATTGTTCAACAGTGTTCAAAGAAACACCACACCTGTGTCTTACTCAAGTTGTACAGCTTTGTGTGAAATCTCCAAACATGTCCTGACAACAAAACAGACTATTTGTCTTAAAACTGTGAGTGATTTTGATTTTGAACATAGATCAGTCAGCATCAGTAGCATCGCATTTGTTTAAAAAGCAATATCATAGTTTCTTCCCCAGTTTGCTTGTTGAGATAGGTTTGTATTGATCTTGCAATGTTTGCATAATTTAAGAATAAATCATTTCTGTACATAATTTCCATATACAGTAAAATCTGCGCTATCCAGTATTGGATTATCCAGAAATCTCTTTTCACCAGCAAATTGACAAAGAGCCCCATTATATTTCATTCTTGCATTAATCTGCAACTCCAGCCCCTATGCTGAGAATTCGACTGGCTCACGCATTGTTCCTGTTACTGCAAGTGGTGGTCAGATACTGTAGTGTGGTATGATCAGTTGCTTTATTGTCTTCGCCTGTCACAGGGTGTTACAGTGCAGTGCCTGGAATATTTCATTTTTGTCATGGAACAGGCTTGTAAAAAGCAGAAAAGAGTAGTGTTAACTATAAAGGCAAAAAAAGACGTGTAACAAATAACAGTCACCAACAAATGCACTATTCCACGCATTGTTGGTGAATGTTATTTGTTATAAGTGGAAATGCACGGTGGAAACTGTGTTAAAATAAAAAAAGACGTGTAATAGACGTGAACATAGCGTAAAGATACACATTAAGTATAATATTCTGATATCTGGAAAATTGCGATATCTGGCAAACCTTTAGTCCCAGAGGTGCCGGATATCGCAGATTTTACTGTACAACTTTATTATTGCTCAGTGCATATCCTGACTGAAATACACTCTTTTCAACAATTCACATATACAATCTCCAACACAGTCTGTGGAAACAAACATTACATTGTTCTGGAAGCGAACACATTCGACTGTTTGATAAATGTGTCTAGTTTTGCTTTAAAGAGTTCACTCCTAATTGGCTCCTTCATGTTGCACACTGGGTTCTTTACCACATATTCCACATAGATTTGACTGTAAATCTGCTGTAGAAGTTCTCTGACATTTTGGGAATTCACATCGGTGTTCAGGATAAACTTCAGACCTGATGGTGTCTCAAAACAATGTAAGGCATATTTGCTGGTTTTGTAGTACAGAAATCCTTCCTTTGTGTCAAGGGGAGATATTTTACTAACAAATGACTTCAGTGAAAATAGCATGCCATACATTAACTTTGCTTCCTGCAAAAGAAGATACATAACGTGAAGTAGCAGTTCCTACGCAAAATCCATATACAGTCTTAATTATATTAATGCATATTCATGTTACAACTACGGACGCTTTACAGTGACAAATGTGTCACTGCTATGTAATTCAAAGATTCTTGTTTCATAATATGTGACAGCCTTTTGATATGGATCCTGATACAGAACTTTCCTGTGCTGAAACTGGTTGTATCTAAGGATGATTGCCCAGGAAACAGAAACCAGATAACCCAAAGTTAAAACTTCGCTATCTATAAGAAGTTATAAACAAATCCCAAAAGATAGCACTACCATTCATGGGGCATCTTATGTCGCCACAAATGCCGATAGTATGATTTAGCTTTTGTGCATGATGAAAGCCTTATTTATTGTGGACATTAAGTGACGTTCACATGGTTGTTTTTTATTCCGTGCAGCTACCTACCATGAGATGAAGGGGGCTGCAGTTAGTAACATAGTAGCTATTAGACGATCTATACAACTAGTAAATTACGCGAAATTTGAGGACATCATAGCGGCACTGCTGCAGATTAAAGTCTTCTGGGATGTTACACTGTCATTGGTAAAGAGTCCCCCCTCCCCGTCGTTTCGAAGACTCCATCGAAGCGCCTTCCTTTCCAGGCTCCAGCAGTCCAAGGACCCTGAAGATGAACTCAATACGATCCTTCGAACCGTCGGGAACTCTAAGCCGACAGAGCATAGCATCCCCGAAGACTTGAAGCTCCTACCAGCACACTTGCTCACAGTAACAGTGTTAATGTATAAAATTCAAGCCTAGCCACCAATTTTAAACAGACAGCACCGAAAGCCTCATTTGATCTATTTACCTCTTCTCTCGTGATTCCGGACTGTTTTAATCTGTTCCACTCACAGTAGTACAACATTGTACCAAAGCGGTCAAAAATGTATAGGTTGTGTACAGTCATTTTGCAATACGGTAATGCGTTAATGGTGATAATATTAAAGACCACTGCACTGAATTTTACACGCTGCAAACATTACAGGTATCGAGACACTACCCAGAAGCCAGACTCTGAAGAATGTAATAGATACAATTATTCACTGAAATATATTTTCTACCGCAAATCTCTATCTATACTTGTCAAAATTGCAATAATGCTATAGTCTGCGAAATACACCACACACCCCACCGCCGCTTGTCAAAGAATTCACTCCACACGGCGGTCACAGATTATAATTTCAACTCATGAAAACTTGGCAATGTTGTTGCTGCGCGCACGAATCAGGCTTAGACTCTACAGTCATTGACATTACGTCTTCCACGATAGTCTTAACCGATACTAGATGCTTGTTGGTCTTGAATGACCTTTGGTTATTGGCTGCATGCTGGAATCTTAGCTGACGGATGATCTAGTATGCGTAGTATATTGTTTCGCAATGCGGTGGGCTGTCGCAGATATTTCATGAGCTGTGTGTCGTAGTAGGATTTGTTCGTAGTGCTGTTTGTGAGGTTATGTTGAGTGATGGTGTGGTCTATTTCCGTATGAGTCATGAGTTAGTGTAGACACGGCGTGTAGTCACGAGAAAGGTAATGTTTGTTGCATACACTTATTAGCCTTGGTTAAGTTGGGTCATACTGGCTTAGTTACATAGCAGTATCACAAAAATCAACATAGGTGTGAAGAATATAACCGTGTCATAATGTGTTAAGAACTCATGGTGTAAACAATAGAACATTGATAGGTTTTATAGATGATTTATTTTAAACTTTTATAGTAGGACATTTTAAAGTAATTAGTTAAGTTAGTTAGTTAGTTAATTAGTTAGTTAGCTTTATTTTTGCATAGATGCAATCGAAATACAGTTTCATTTGGATGTGGAAATCGTCACAGTAAAAACAACACACAATTAATACATAAATGGAATAAAGTTATCAATTAAAATTAGTTAAGAAATATAAGAATTGGCAAAAAAGTATATGTACATACATGCTGTAATGAAGGGAACGAGACACAATAGATAGATATGCTAACTACTAATACCACAATATTAGCAGTCATTGCTTATTGGTAAAATCCCTATCATATTATTTTTGTGATTAAAATTAAAATATATACAGAGAATGTTAATAGAATGAATCAGGATTGCTCAATCAGTTCCAGTCAAAATATTCTTGAATAGTATAAAATGAACCTTCCAGAAGAAACCTTTTTGAAGCTGATTTGAATTTCCTTACATCATTAGATAAACTTTTGTCCTTGGAGGTAAGCAATTGAAGACTTTGATTCTGGAGTGATGCACTCCTTTTTGCACCTTGGACATATGACCTGAGAGCAGGTACAAGTCTGAACTGTCTCATATCAATAGTATGTACCACTGAATTGGATTTAAACATATTTATATTCTTAACTACAAAGAGTAATAAGGAGAGTATGTACTGTGAGTGTAATGGAAAAATGTTTAATTTTTTAACGTTTTAAAGCCTAGCGGTAACTTTACATACCATCAGGTTTAAAATTAAAAAATTTTGCGTGGTGCCCACATTGCGTTTATGTGTTTTGTGTGGATCTCGGAACAAACAGCAACTTTTGCCATACAAAACATTAAGAGACTGGTTTTTATAACCGAAGTGGAGAGTGTTTACAGCGAGGTACAAGCTGAGTCCTTATATAAAACAGATTACCTTTCGTATTTAAAGGGTTAAACAACTCACAGCAGGATTCTCTGTTTCCAGCATTCATCGTGATTCTTATTACTCTCGTCTGTATTTTAAAGATAGCATTAGTGTAGCTGGAGTTTCCCCAGAAAATTATACCATAAGATAGGATGGAATGCACATTAGAGAAATAGATCATTCTTAAATTCTGTCAGGACATAATTGACTTCAGAGACCTTATTACATAACATGCTGAATTAAGTTTGGAAATTAGTTGGTCTATGTGTGGCTTCCAAGAAAGAGTACTGTCTAAAGTCAGATCCAAAAAATTTATATAATATACCATATTTATTTGATTAGTTTGATAGTTAATATTGACATTAACTGTGTAGTTGGTTTTTGACATAAAGTGCATATAGTAGGTTTTGTTTGAATTTAGAGATAGTAAATTGATTTGGAACCATTTTATTATTTTCTCAAACACTGTATTAATTTCTTCCTTGAAAACAGTAAGATTTGGATGTGTGAAAATTATATTGGTATCATCGGCAAACAATGTTGGTTTAGATAGGTTATTGATTGAACCTGGTAGATCGTTGATGTAAAGGGGAAAAAGCAGCGGACCCAGAATTGAGCCTTGAGGGACTCCTGGCTTAACCTTTTTCCAGTTAGAAAGATAATTTTTAGAATATGTATCTTTTATTAGTACCCTTTGAATCCTGTCATTTAAGTATGATTTCATTAAGTTATAAGTGCTGCCAGTAATGCCATAAAATTCCAATTTGGAAAGTAAAATAGTATGATTTACACAATCAAATGCTTTTGTTAAGTCACAGAAAATTCCCCCAACAATGAATTTATTATTCAGAGCTTCTAAAATATTAGTTATTAGGTAATATGAGGCTGTTTCCATAGATGAGTTGTTTCTAAAGCCAAATTGCTCTTGTGCTAAAATATTGTTATTATTAACATGATTACGTAGTCTGTTAAAAATGACCATCTCAAGTATTTTAGAAAAAGATGTAAGTAGGGAAATTGGTCTGTAGTTTGATATTTCTGATTTATTTCCTTTTTTTAATATTGAGAGTATTTGGGAGATTTTAACCATGTAGGAAATATGCCCCTGACTAATGACTTGTTGCATATGTAGATGAGAGGAGATATTATAAAGGGCAAACTCAGTTTTAATATTTTAATTGGTATTTCGTCATAACCATGTGAATTTTTTGACTTAAGTGATTTAACTATTTCAGTAATTTCTTTTGTAGAGGTCAGTGCCATATTTATGCTTGGACACAGCCTGGTGAATACCTGTTTAAGATAATTTAAAGGAGAGTCATTGACTGGTGTTGGAAGAATATTCTCTGAATTCTTTGCAGAAATTTTATCAGCTGTTGTTGAAAAATATGTGTTAAGGGCTTTAGCTGTATCTAGATAGTCATTGCAAATTTTACCATCAATCACTATTGATGAGATATCATGGTTACATTTTGCCCTATTAGTTTCTGATTTAATTATGTGCCATGAGGTCTTAGGCTTGTTGTTGGAATTAATAATTAAATCGTTATAGTATAGTTTTGTAGCAGATTTAGTGACATCTGATAAAATCCTACAGTGTTTTTTATAATAAATATTTAATTTGGAATCTTTAGTGCTTCTACAAAGTAAATACATCTCTCTTTTATGTTGACTTTATATTTTTATTCCAGGGGTTATCCGTGGCTTGTAGCTGTTATTGTATTGACATTTTTTAAGTGGAAAAGTATGATAACATATTCTCAAATAAGTATTAAGAAAATTATTAAATATAGCATCTACATCATCACCATTAAATACATTGCCCCAAGACTCATAACTTAAATTTAGTTGGAATTCAGATATAGTAGAATCATTAATTATTCTTCTTGTGAAGTAATAAGTTGCTGGTTTTTGTATTTTTATATCGTGTAAAGTAGCAATTTGGGCATCATGATCTGATAGTCCATTGGGGCATGGCTGAATAGAAAAGTCTTTATTTTTATTTTATTTATGAAAATATTGTCAATTGCAGTGGCTGAGCTGTTAGTGATTCTTGTTGGGAAGTCCATTACACTTTGTAAGTGGTAAGAGGCGAGAAGGGAGTCTAGTTGAAGTTTGTTATTGCTGTTCTCTATATAATTTATGTTAAAGTCTCCAGAAATAATGATATTTAGAGAATTATTATATAATTGGTTTAGGATAGAATCAAGGGAACTTAAAAATGTATGAAATTACCAGACGGAGATCTGTATACAGACTATACACAGAAATTTAAAGTAGAAAATTGTGATTTTACTGCACAAGTTTCAATATCTTGGTCATTGCAGAATTCATTCAGATCAATAGGTGTAAAGGGTAAGGTTCCATGAACGAATATGCTGACTCCACCATATTTACGGTTTACCCTACAGTATTTAGCTCCAAGATTGTAGGAATTAATATATATGCAATTTATTTCATCACTACGAAGGTGGTGTTCAGTAAAACAAAGTACGTAAGGAAAATTAGTAGACCAAAGTATTGATAGTTCATCAATTTTATTCTGTAATCCCCTGATATTTTGGTGATAAATCAGTAAGGGAGTACTATTATTACGATTTAATGACCTAGAGTTATTTGAGCAATCGCGTTCACTATTACTAGAATTGTTGTTACAAGTCCCGTAGCTAGTAACATTACTTGTATGGGTATATCTACTATTGATCAGGTTTGTTGAAAAGTACTATTATTATTGGGTTTTAGATTCTGAATATTCTTACATCTTTGGTGTTTTCGTACCATAAAAAATCATCCTTTTTTTCAGAAGGCTTTTTTTGTCGTGATGATCTCAGGTTGCATCTTGCAGGTTCATTACACTCCGCTACATTGCAAAGCATTTCTTGGTACATAGTCTGTTCTTCTAGAGCTTCACAATTCATCAGATTATTAACACAGCTATTATCTGCTGAGGAAATAGGATTTTCAAAACACTTATTCTTCTCTGGGAGGGGGATAGGAGGTGAAAATAGAGAGATGGATGTCAAGGTTTTAATGGTTGAGGCCCAAGTGTTTGTAATACAGTTTTTACCTTGTGTATTCATATGAAAACCATGCGTAGTAAAATGGTCTCAATTGAAGCTCATACTACAAACTTGAACATGACTGTAGATTTTCATTGTTTTCTGTACTTTTCTGTTAAATGACTCAACTTCCTTATTGATACATGATAAAGGCTGCAAATCAAAGCAATGAGGAACACGTGTCACAATTACATTAGTGTTCATTGTAGACTTAGCAAATTGAGCAATATGTCTTATACCCATATTCGCCTCATTCTTAGCCACGTCCCTTGTTCCCCCACAAATGATCACTACATCTTTTTCCATTAGCTTTTGAGCCTTTAGATTGAGTGAATCTGTGACAGCACTCAAATTCGCATTAGGTTTTGTAAACCCAATTACACTGAACAAATTTCCAAGAAGATCAGCCAATTTTTCAGAACACCCACGTACATGACTGTCTTCCAGAAGAATAACTTTACGTTGGTTTTTACCACTAATTTTTGACAATTGTGTAGGTTTAGATTTGTCTTGACAATAAGCACATTGATACACTTGCTCTTGTAGGTTACTTAAGGGTGCAAATCTATTATGTAGAGGAATGTACGGGTTTAACAGGCTCAAACATCTAGAAGTATTCCTCGGTTGTTTTTTATGTGATTGTTCCTCAGTGGTTTGATTTTGAGTGCCCTGGTGGCTTCAGGGATGTCCAAATAACAAAAACACGTCAGGCACCCACATATGTATTTTAGTTGTGTCTGATGGAGCAAGTTGTCAGAATATATTTTTAAGTTAGATTAATTTGTATTCATGCTAATAATCATAAATAAAGCCTAAATTTAGTGACAGGGGGCTTTCATGCCTATATAGAACCATAATATTCATCAACAACTTAAAAGCAGCTTGCAAGTGTACCCTGAACCAGATGAATGCAGCTAAATCATTACACCCTCTCTCTTTAAGGGCCATTTAATATCATCCAGTCTGTGGCTTGGATCTCCCAAGTGGGCTCTTCCCTTCAGGTTCTTTGACTGAAATTTTGTTGGTGTTTCCTTCCAATGTCTGCTACAGTTCATATACCCCACTTATTTCTTCCTTGTCGCCCTAATTGAGTTAAACACCTCGGTATCATATAGCTGCTTTTATTATCAATAGAAACTTATGCAATATATAGGTTGATGGTGTATATATATATATGTATAGAATTACATATCAGTTGGCATGTGTAGAAATGTGTATTAGGATGGACAGTACTAGAGGAAGTGCAGTAGGATTCCTTTATTATTTATCTGGCTTTTTAATATAATATTGTAGGTAAAATATGGCTGCAGAAGTCATTGGATTTGGTGACTGCGATGAAACCATAAATGACACACACATCATAAAGAAGAAAAATGCAGGAAAGAAGAAATCTGGCGGTTTCCAAGGAATGGGATTGAGTTTTCCTGTACTAAAAGGAATTCAGAAGAGAGGCTACAAATTACCAACTCCTATTCAACGGAAAGTAATAATTCTTATTGCTTATATTTAAATGTTAAGTTTCTGTTTTGTTAATCATTGTGTAATTAGAATCTGAGTCTAAATCTGAACTTAAAGAAAATAAAGTGAAAGAATTCCACGGAAACCTCATTGTAAGGCCAGTCCTAAAAATGACTGAATAACTCGGCATACAGTATAAAAACTTGCTACGTCATATTCACATTTTTGTCTTAGCTTGACAGATCCAAGGCACTGAAACATTCATTAAAGAGAAAATGTTATGTTCATGAGAACTTGTGTGAGTGGGGTGATGCACATAATGATAAGTCATCCATGTCATGTAATATATCTTTTCATTAATAAATGCGATTCATTACATAATGATTCTCTGAAATTCACAACTTACAGAGAAGCAAAGAAATAAACAGAAAGAAGGACTGCCTAAAATATATTACAGAAAAATTTGTGCCAAGCGTTTACACAGGATTTTCATATTAATGTTTTAAGTTTATTTTTTCTGTTTCCCTTATTTTTATTTTCTTTTATTCATTTTTCTAGCTCCTTTTGTGGGACCATTTGTTCTGATGTTGATATGCTTCCATACAGTAATGCTGGGAGTTTTGTCTGACGGTGTTAATTGTTGTAGACATTACTTCATATTAGCTGAAGTGCCTTACCCTGTGCAACAGAGGGTGTTTGTTGTTAAATCTCTTTTTAAGTGTGAAAAGGTCATGCACTTGCAAAACACAGTATTTGAATATTTATGATTCTCCATCAAGAAACTGATTAAGAGTTTTGTATGAGAAATTAACTTGCTCAGACTTCGTTGAAGTGCTTCCTTCATGTGCTACATGCCTTTTATCGTTTCTTACCCTTACTTACTACCCAGAACCAAACTCTTCAAATTGTTGTACCAAATCCTTTACAAAATTTCTTAAAGAACTGACATACATTAAAATGTTCTGCACAATTTCTTTGCATTTGTACAACATTTCCACAATGAGCACCATTTGTTCTGTTGTGTAGGACACCACCTTTGCAGTTAATGCTGTCCAACTAAACTCCAGCATTACTGGAGTACCTGGAATGCGAGGAGCATGTATAGGCCAGGGTCACTTACGACAGTGGCCAGGGAATTAGCTAAGTACAAGTTAGATTTAGTGGGTGTACAGGAGGTTAGGTGGGACAAAGAAGGGACTGTAAGAGCCGGGGAGTATACTTTTTTCTATGGCAAAGGGCAGGAAAATCATCAATTGGGAACAGGTTTTTTTGTGCACCAGAGAATGGTATCAGCAATCAAGAGAGTGGAGTTTGTTAGTGCTAGGATGTCATACATAGTGCTGAGAGGCCGCTGGTGTAATATCATTGTTCTGAATGCGCATGCACCAACGGAAGAGAAGGGTGATGATTCAAAGGACAGCTTCTATGAGGAATTAGAAGGGGTTTTTGATCATTTTCCTAAGTACCATATGAAAATTCTGTTAGGAGATTTTAATGCAAAAGTGGGGAGAGAGGATATTTTCAAACCGACTATTGGGAATGAGAGTTTACATCAGGATAGCAACGATAATGGTGTTAGAGTAGTAAACTTTGCCACATCAAAGAATCTAGTTGTTAAGAGCACTATGTTTCCGCACCGAAACATTCATAAATACACCTGGACCTCTCCTGATGGGAAGACTCACAATCAGATCGATCACATATTGATAGATAGGAGACGGCATTCCAGTATACTTGATGTGCGATCTTTCAGGGGAGCTGACTGTGATACTGATCACTATCTGGTGGTTGTGAAAGTTAGGGAAAGACTGGCAGTAAGTAAACAAGCAGCACAGAAGTTTGATGCAGAGAGATTTAATCTCAAGAAGCTAAGTGAACTAGAGGCTAGGAAACAGTATCAGCTTAAGATCTCAAACAGGTTTGCAGCTCTGGAAAGCTTAAATGTTAGTGAGGACATGAATAGGGCTTGGGAAAACATTAAAGAGAATATCAAAATCTCGGCTCAAGAGAGTCTAGGTCTACACGAACGGAAGCAGCACAAACCATGGTTTGATGCAGAATGTGCAGAATTTTTAGATAAAAGGAAGCAGGCTAAAATTCAGTGGTTACAGAATCCAAACCAAAATAATGGAGATAATCTGCACAACGTAAGACGTGAAGCTAGTAGACATTTCAGGCACAAAAAGAAGGAATATCTGAAAGCTAAAATTAATGAAATTGAAACAAACAGTAAGAAGAAGAATATAAGAGACTTGTATAGGGGTATCAATGAGTTTAAGAGGGGGTACCAGCCTAGAAGTAATGTAGTAAAGGATGAGAAGGGTGACCTGGTTGCAGACTCCCACAGTATTTTGACTAGGTGGAGGAATCATTTCTCCCAGCTGTTGAATATACAGGGGGTTAACGATGTTAGGCAGATTGAAGTACACACAGCAGAGCCACTAGTGCCTGAGCCCAGTGCCTTTGAGGTTGAGATGGCTATTGGAAAACTAAAAAGCCACAAATCACCAGGTATTGATCAGATTCCAGCAGAATTGATTAAAGCAGGGGGTAGGATTATTCGGTCTGAAATCCATAAACTTATTATTTCTATTTGGAATAAGGAGGAATTGCCTGAGGAATGGAAGGAGTCGGTCATTGTGCCTATTTATAAGAAGGGTGATAAGACAGATTGCAATAACTATCGAGGCATATCACTTTTGTCGACTACGTACAAAATTCTATCCAACATCCTTTTGTCAAGGTTAACTCCATATGCAGAGGAAATTATTGGGGATCATCAGTGTGGATTTCGACGTAACAGGTCAACCACTGATCATATATTCAGCATTCGTCAAATACTTGAGAAAAAATGGGAATACAATGAGGCAGTGCATCAGCTATTTATAGACTTCAAGAAAGCCTATGATTCAGTTAGGAGGGAGGTCTTGTATAATATTCTCATTGAGTTCGGTATCCCCATGAAACTAGTAAGGTTAATAAAAATGTGCCTAAGTGAAACATATAGCAGAGTTCGAGTAGGCAAACATCTGTCTGACACGTTCCCTATTAAGAATGGCTTGAAACAAGGAGATGCTCTGTCGCCATTGCTTTTCAACTTTGCTTTAGAATATGCCATTAGGAGGGTTCAGGCAAACCAGGAGGGCTTGAAATTGAATGGTACACATCAGCTTCTGGTTTATGCTGATGATGTTAATATATTGGGCGGAAGCGTACATAGCATAAAGAAAAATGCAGAAGATTTAATTATTGCTAGTAAGGAGATTGGTCTAGAAGTAAATGCTGAGAAAACTAAGTACATGGTCATGTCTCGAAATCAGAATGCAGGACACAATCGCAACATAAATATAGATAATAAATCCTTTGAAAGGGTGGAAGAATTCAAATATTTGGGAGCAACCCTAACGAATCGAAACTCCATTCATGAAGAAATTAAGAGCAGATTGAAGTCGGGGAATGCTTGCTATCATTCGGTGCAGAATCTTTTGTCTTCCAGGTTGCTATCCAAAAACACAAAGATTAGGGTATACAGAACTATAATTTTACCTGTTGTTCTGTATGGATGCGAAACTTGGTCTCTCACACTGAGGGAGGAACAAAGACTGAGGGTGTTCGAGAATAGGGTGCTGAGGAGGATATTTGGGCCTAAGAGGGACGAGGCGACAGGGGATTGGAGAAGACTACATAACGAGGAACTTAATGACCTGTACTCATCACCAAATATTATTCGGGTAATCAAATCGAGAAGACTGATATGGGCGGGGCATGTGGCACGTATGGGGGAGGAGAGAGGTGCATACCGGATTTTGGTGGGGAGACCCGAGGGAAGGCGACCACTTGGGAGACCCAGGCGTAGATGGGAGGATAATATTAAGATGGATATTCGGGAAGTGGGATGGGAGGACATGAACTGGATTGATCTGGCTCAGGATAGGGACAGGTGGCGGGCTCTTGTGAATGCGGTAATGAACCTTCGGATTCCATAAAATGCGGGGAGTTTCTTGACTAGCTGAGAAACTGTTAGCTTCTCAAGAAGGCCTCTGCTCCATGGAGGTAGTTAGTTAGTTAGTTAGTTAGTTAGTTATTACTGGAGTACCAACATGAGAAACTGAAATAATCCTTTCAGAAGATACAGTCACATATGTTCTACCGCTGACACAATCTAATTGAGGAAGTTGGCTCAAGCAGTAGGGCTTCTGACTTCAGTTTGGAAGATGCCTGGTTTGCATCTTGGCCAAGACACCAAATAATTTTACTTTTTTTTTTCATTCTTCCTTCCTTCCTTCCTTCCTTCCTTCCTTCCTGCCTTCTCCCCCACCCCTCCAGCCCATCCAGGCAAGTGTCTTGAATTGTGCATGACTGTTTTTTTCTACATCCTTTTCATTTTATTTATTCTTCACTGATAGTTCTACCAGTTGACTTTCTGCAGCAGTTATTGTTAGTCTTATTAAATAAACTATGAATAAAGTGAGAGATGTGACTTGCTTCATGTTTTGGAACTAAATGTAGTGGTTTTGGTCAAGAATAATAAGAATTTTACTGCCGCTCTTTGCATTGCATGGGGGCAAAATCTGTATGGATCTGAAAGTACCTTCAAAATTAGCTAAAGATCTGTTCAGTTACACATTTGTAAAAGTAGTTTATCTGATTTGGAGTTTTTTTATAGATGGTTTTTACAGTGTTCATTGAGACATGAACTTTCTTTTTCAGCGCTACACTTATACATTTCTTTTTCCACTGTGCACTTGTACGTTTCCTTTTCAGACAGTCCCTTTAGTTCTGGAAGGTCGTGATATTGTTGCGATGGCCAGAACTGGCAGTGGTAAAACTGCATGTTTTCTAATCCCGCTGTTTGAAAAACTTAAAACTAGAGTAGCAAAGAGTGGTGCAAGAGCCCTGATTCTGTCTCCAACAAGAGAGTTGGCCCTACAGGTATGTTCCTGTGTTTTTTAAATAAAAGTAAAAATGTGAAGTTCTCCATCTGTATTCTTTGAAGACATATGGAGGGAGGACGTACATCTCCACTCATTTTTAATCATGGCACTAGAAGGGGGTGGGTGGTGAGTGGTCAGCTTCATGCACTAGCTGTTTTACCTGTGGTAATTGTGCCCCGCCATGGCCGTGGATTAAGTAGTGTATATATTATATTATTGTTTATTTTTCTGAACTTGTCTTTGCCAAATACACGCTTTATGTACACCTTAAGTGTCTTTCCTCTACTTTATTTGGGACTGATGCAGCAACACTTGTATTTGTGTGGATTGCACATTGGGTATTCAATTTTTGTCTTCGCTCATTGTCTTGTCCTGGAATGCAGTATATTCAGATCATGTTTAAATTGTTATGGGTACTTGTAAATATGTGCTCTAATAGTGAAGTATTTCCTGCCTCCATTTTAGTTTAATTTTGTTCTTTTCAGACACTCAAGTTCATCAAAGAACTGGGACGGTTCACAGGGCTTCATGCAGTTATTGTGTTAGGTGGAGACTCAATGGACAATCAGTTCAGTGCAATTCATGGAAAGCCTGACATAATTGTAGCAACGCCTGGCCGATTTATGCACGTTTGTGTTGAAATGGAACTGAAGTTGCACACTGTGGAGTATGTCGTATTTGATGAAGCAGACAGGTATGATAAAGGCATTCATAGCATAAACAATAAATTATTAATGAAATTTTACTTGACTCTGTATAGGTAATTAACAACTCCTTAACCACTGTTAATTATAACTGTAACTCTCCTTTTCCATATTTCTGGGAAGCAAAATATGAGGCTGTTCAGAAAGTCCTTTCAGGGATTGTTTTAAGTAAAAGAGTAGCGGCCATTGAAATCATAACTGGGGGTGCTGAAGCACGCATCCTATTGACACACAAGCTGATGGATACCTTCCACAGACAATACCCTGGGCTGCTGCTTGAAGTACTTCACCAGTGCAACCATGACATCTTTGACACAAATCTACAGCCTGTTGTCTGCCTCTTGAAGTAATAGAGTGACAGGTCCAGGCTGTTCAGGAGATGGTTTGATGCTGACCAGTACTTAGAGGACAGCATGTACTGGCCTGGACTTTGCCTTGACAGCAGTATGGATGTCTCAGCAAGTTCTGCAATCATGCTGCATTTTGTTCATAGTGGTGATGGTGGTGGTGGTGGTGGCGGTGATGTCAGGATTTTTGAACACTAAATGACTAAAGGAGTATAAATTTGGATCAGTTGAAGACTTTGGGGCTACGGTAATGCAGTGGTTGCAGCAGGAATCCACTGCAGTTCTGTGTGGGGAAAATCCATCAGCTGGTGTGTCAGTAGGATGCCTGTCTCAACACACTTCTTCTTCTCCTCCTCTTCCTTCATTAGCATGACAGCCTGCATCAGGCCCTGGCTTTTCCAACAGTTCGCCTCCAGATATCCCTGTCCCCTGCTAGTCTCCTCCTTCCTTGTATATTCAGCAGCAGTGAGGAGTCAGTAATGTAATATAATATAATTTATTCACATTCCATGAGTCCAATGTAGGATGCAATCCTGTGGCTATAGACATAGTCCCATACAATCCGGACCCATGCAAATATATATAATGTAACAACAAACTTAACCCTTTAAAGACAAAGCGTGTCTGTTTTGTGTAAGGACTCAGTGTGTACCGCGCCGTAAACACTCTCCACTTCGGCTATAAAAACCAATCATTTAATGCTGTATAAGACAAAAGTTGCTGTTTGTTCTGAAATCCGTACAAAACATATAAATGCAACGTCGGCATCATGTAGAATTGTTGAATGTTAAAGCTGGTGGTACATAAAGTTACTGCTAGGCTTTAAAAGGTTAAACACTAACCACAAAAACATATTGCCTGCTATTTACAGATTTGTCATAATTAACAAAAACAATATAAATTGTCAAGACTTACATCATACAAGTATTTATCATCAGGAATGTGCTTTCAATTCAGTATATTGCTAAAATCAGTTGACCCACAAATAGGCTGTTCTCATAAGCTATAATAAAGACATGATAAAAACATAAAAAACCACAGAAAAACATAACACATACTATTTAAATTGTCACAGACTACCTCTGATAGTTCAAATATTCTTCACTATTGTAAAAAGAATTTGTAAGTAAGAACCTTTTTAAAGCATGCCTGAACAATTTTATGTCATTAGCTAAATCTTTTATATTATGAGGAAGATTATTAAAAATTTTTATCCCGGAGTAATACACTCCCTTTTGAGACTTTAAGTTGGCAGTTGGTGGGTGTAAATGAGTTTTAAATCTTGTGTGAACACTATGAATCTGATAATTTGTAGCAAATAAAATTTTTTTTATCACATATATCAGTTCTGATGATGTTTTCCTCTCAAATTTGTGGTTTTCCCGCAGGTCTTCCTCCATGGAATTTTCCTTCTAGTACTTTTGTTGGTATTCTAGAACTATCCATCTGGACTATATGACCAGCCCATTGTAATCTTTTGAACTTAATATATATCACTATATCCGACCCATCTAACAGTCTAACAGTTCAAACAGCCCTGTCTCAACACACATGTTGATTATTCTTAATGGCCACTGTTTTGTCCAGAACAGTACCCAAATGGGTTTCATTCGAACAAGCCTCTTACTTCAAGCAGAAATAATGATTGTAAGTGGTGCAGTTAGTTTGATTTTATGATGTCACATTATTTGCACATGGTTGCCAGGTCACACCAACTGCATATCATGTGGCATCTGCTATGTCATAAAACAACAGTTTTGTGTGGGGGAACAAACCAAATCGAATGATGTCTTCCTGTTCACTTTTTATAGTTACACTTGGTTATCTGCTACTGTCTCCTAGAGACTTCAGTGATAACATTTTTTGTGTACGTTGTCTTTCATTTTATAAGGGTAGAATATGTGAAATACAGAGGAATTAATTTTTTCCCTTAGTGTGGAGAATAAGGCAGGGTAAATTACTTGGTGTTGTGAATTGTGTGCTGTACTGTGGCACACTTTTGTGAGCAACTGCATGTGGAAAAGTAAGATTCAGGCAATGTGATAATGACTTTATTTATGTCTGACCTGAACTGCTGGTAGTTTGAAGCAGAAATACATGAACATGCATATCTCAAAGAACAACTCAAGATGATTTGTGACTTTAATGAACACAGCAGTTACACATCATATACAGTGAAACTCACTGAAGAGAAAACGAGTTAAGAAAATTTCCCGCCAAAGAAGTCAGGATAAAAAAGCACCAAAGTTCTCCCGTTTCATTAAAATTACTCTTTTAAGAAATTACCCGCCTAAGAAGTAGGATTTTCTTGGAATTTTCAGAATTTTCTTAACAGGGTTTCACTGTACTTAATTTCTTCGTATCATATGTGTATTTGCTTCAGGTTGTTTGAGATGGGTTTCGGAGAGCAGCTGCATGATATTGTGAACAGACTTCCAGAGAGAAGGCAGACACTCCTGTTTTCAGCAACATTGCCAAAAGTGTTGGTTGAGTTTGCAAAAGCTGGTCTAAATGATCCTGTGTTGATAAGGTAGGCAATTTCTTATGCAGTCTTTGCAGTGTGCATGACAAAAATGCATAGAGGGATGGTTATGTCTCTGTCTGTCTGTCCAATCAGTTTCAAGTCAAAAACTGCAGGACCGATTTCTGTGAAATTTGTTTGAATATTGTGAGTTGGAGGTAGCTCTAAATCTGTACTTAGACAGTAGTAACAGTGTGCTGGAGGCACAAACTCATTGGGTTAGTGCATGTCTTGAAGATGTTATGGTGACAAAATTCGTAAAATCTTGTTGGGCTGACAGCCACATTAGGTGGTTCAAGTACACCAGCGTTTCAGATATGAACTCCATCTCCATGGTCAGGGTTTTGATATCACGACCCATGAATTGCGGCCATATCCTTGGGCAGTGAGACTTATCAAAGATGTCTGGATATACAGTACTTTGGACAGAGAAGCCAGGTGGAGTTGATAATGATGTTTGTTCTTGTTTCAGATTGGATGTTGAATCAAAGCTTCCAGAACAATTGAAGCTTGCATTTATATGTTGTCGATCAGAAGATAAGTCTGCTGCTTTGTTATGCCTTTTGAAACATGTTATAAAACCAGAATCCATGACAGTTGTGTTTGCAGCCACCAAGCATCATGTGGAGTATTTACATATGGTAAGGTATAGCACTACATTGTGGTTCATGAAGGAAAACAAACTGTACCATCCAGCAGGTTAAATTTTTCTAACCATATACATTTCAGTAATATTTACAGTGTTACACTGTGAGCTCACTTGAAATTTGGATCCTTTTGCGTAGTTTAAATACATGAGATATATATTTTTGTTGGTCTTGTGCCTCCAGATATGGTCAGTGCTAAACTTTTTGGTCTCTGTCCCTCTACACAAAAGTGTAGAATCCATTTATGAGGTGAAAACAGCTATAAGGCTAATCTGTTACCCCACCAATGTGGTGATCATGAATGGTTTGCAGAGGGGACGTACAGGTCTGGCCTGTGAGCCACTGCTGGAGCTGATATTATTTGCATTCTGAAAGCTCTGTCTCTGTAGAAATAAAAGTTTGAACCTGTGAGCAGAAAAGTCCACACATAAATTTGATTGTGGAAGACACTCAGAATCCTATGAGTGAGACTCCAAAATATTACCTTGAGACAGAACATGTATGTACCAGGTTGTGAACAGGAGCAGTCTATAACTGTGGAAATATTCAACTTCTTACACTGGCATGTGTTTTTCTTATTTTTCCTTTGACATTTTCATTTTCATATAGGTCCTCTAGCAACAAAGCCTGTTCATTTGTTTCTGTCTTCCCAGAGTGTCTCAATTTTCTCCCATGTTGTTCTTTCTTTCTGTGTCACATCTTTCTTAACCTTTTCCCATCCTGAACTCAGGCTTCCTGTGTGATATTTTCCTTGTAGTTTTGTGTTCAAATCCTTCTTTGTAATTGTACCTTTATCCCTAAAAGTGTCCATACTATGTTTTTTTTAATTCATTTATCTGCTCTGGTACCCATATTTGTATTATCTCTCTTGATTTTTTTCATTTGTTCTCACTATCCAATTTTTCCTTCTGTACATATCAGGAATATATGGTTACCATTTGAAACACCTGACAGATACCACTGAGGAAAATCTTTGCATAATTTTAAACATCACAGATTTCTTACTAAGAGAATGTGAATACTGTAAAATTGATATTTTCTGCAGTAGATTTAAAATTGTTACTAATAATATGAGTTGTATATACATATTTGTGACATTAAGTTTTATCACAGTTCTCGCTCTCTTATTACGTTTGTATTTCAGCTACTAGACAAGGTTGGCATCACAAACACTTATATTTATTCTACTCTGGATCCTTCTGCTCGGAAGATCAATGCAGCCAAATTTCAGACAGGCAAAGTTTCAGTTCTGCTTGTGACAGATATAGCTGCAAGAGGGATTGATATTCCTCAACTGGACAGTGTTATAAATTATAACTTCCCTGCTAAACCGAAGTTGTTCGTACACAGAGTCGGTTAAGTATTGGTTCTTGTTATTTTTTCTCATTGATTATGAACTTCATTCCCTAATAGTGTAGTATTTGTAACATACCCTTTTTAATAATCCACGTAGTGTACATATTGCAGTTTCTGTTATTACACTTCCTTGTTATGGATAATCATATATTATTTTTGCTGTAGCTGGTTAACCTGAGCAAGAAGACTTAGCAATTTTAGTTTTAATATCGAATTGTCCACCTAATGAAGCACTTAAAAACATTTTAATGTCCATAGTTGTTTCAAAGTACTTTTCTGAAATTGTATGATGAAGGGGTGGCTATCCTGGATATGGCTGAACCTACTGTTTAAACCTTTTTTGGAGATGATTCCTGTATTACTGCTTGTTAATTGTACATGTATCTTAATTAATCAGTACTACTAAATTGGTCAAAATAATTCATGTTTACCTGTAACTTTTAGCAGAGTATAAACAGAGCTACATACATTTTGCTTCTTAAACTGTATGAGTAAACCAAGTTTTTCATGTACTGGAACCAAAGTAGTCTGTTACTTTTTATGTTATTCTTCAAATTATTATATAGACAGTTCAGTACCAGACAATGGATATTGCGTTTGAAACACTGATGTGTGTAGTTGATGATAAATTTCCCAGCTTATTTTTACACCACTGATTTTAAGTGTTATGTGCATGAAGTGGCATGCTACAGATTGGATAGCAGGTATTCTTCTTTATGTATTTAATTAGTATGTTTGTTATTAAGATTGTTTTAGGCATTCACTGTACTCCTGTCTTCAGCTATTATATTGATTAGAAGTAACAGCTGAAATCAGACTGAGGACCTTTTGAACATCAGGCTAATACACTAATCACTCAACCAATGAGCACCCCCTGAAATGATTGTTTCTATATCTCTGCTTACCAGCATTTTGCTCATACACTTTCTGTCTTGTAGTATACAGAACAGTATGAATCTGAGGTCTATATTTGTCCTTCTACTGCAGGATAGGAAGTAACTACCTGAGTGACATGTGTAAGCAGAGTAATGACAACAGTGACAATAATGCTGCTGACAAGGACGATGACGACGACAACAACCACTGCAAGATTTTAATTTCTCACAATGATGTGGCTGAAGATTCAGATCGTGCAGTTGAAGGCACTTCTGTCCTTTGCAACGTTAGGAACTACTTGCATGTTGATACAGCATAACTCCCATGAAGACTTGAATCTTCAACAGCAACAATTCCTAGAACACGCAGTAGCCTAGTGTTAACACAGTTGCCTAAAACTTAGAAGGTTCCAAGTTTGATTGCAACTAATTTTGGTAATAAAATAAATTAAATCTATCAATATGATATAAACTGATCACCTGAAGACTGGAATAGAGCCAACCCTTGAAACAATGTGTATATCAAATGTACAATGCACAGTGTCCAACTTCATACTGTTATGATAGTTCATCACAGTAGTTTGTTTAATGTTTAACCTTTGAACATTTGTGTCAGTATTTCAATTTTAGCACATGGTTTATGAAAAGCTTGAGTATTATTTGAACAGAAAAAAACAACATTATGAAACAAATGGCATTTTGTAGAAAATAACATAGAGATTGTGTAGTAAATTTTATATAACAGTGGAACGTTGTGTAGTAAATTTCTTTGTATAAAATTAACTTCTGTGGGTGTTTTTTTTACATGTGTTCACATATGCAAACATAGATTGTTTAAAGGTTAACATACAGAAAAGCAATTACTCATTCCTAATATTGTTTGTTCAGTGCAGTATGACTATAATCAGACATATACATCCACAAATGCATGCAGTTTGTATAAAATTGTAAATTATCATTACACATGAATTCTTGTACATGTTTCAGTGATAATTTGCCATCCTTTGTATTAAGTGTCCCTGAGGATGGTAATTTGTTGCTGAAATATGTAGGAGAGTTCATGTGTGTGGATGGTTTATGATTTTATATAAATTGTTCGCATTTGTTGATGTATATGGATGATTAAAGCAGATGCTCATCCATCATCTTAAATTTCATGCCTCATGTATTTAAATGAGTGTAATGATGAAGTACTTTTATGTCAGCTGAAGTTTTACCAAGGGAAATTTATGTATACTTGCTTATTCAGTGTGATTGATTTGTAGGTCGGTGTGCTCGTGCAGGCAGAAGTGGAGTGGCATATTCACTGGTGGCAAATGATGAGTTAGCATATCTGCTTGACCTGCATTTGTTTCTGGGTCGTCCATTTAATATGTCGCCATCTGAGGCATCTAGTCAGCATGATGACTTCCCAGATGGTATCATAGGATGTATACCTGAAGTGCTACTGGATGAAGAACACAGTGAACTGAAAGTTTGGCATGAAACTGTGAATGATCTGGTTAGTGGACAGAAGTGCATGTACAGCATGAGAAATCCTCAGATCTAGTTTGCAGGCAGCAGGAGAGGACATCATCTTTCTTCATTTTTATGTGGATTGTTTGTCAGCCAAGCGTCTGCATCTATCTCAGTTCCAAAGCTCATCCTCAGTTCCTTCCAGTATTCTTCCTCGGTTCTGAGTGATGCATTTCCTAATGTGCTGTTCCCATATTAATCGCAAGTTTCCTCATAAGTGTTTCAATTTAGTTTTATGTTCAAAACCATTTGTGGGTTTCCACATTTGTTCATTTAAAAACATGAAAACTATTGTCATCAGTTACTCACATGATGTTGCATACAAAGTATAAGATTTTACGTTTTTACAAAGATTGTACTGTGGCCTGTGGATAATGACTGCCTAATATGGTATGTGGGTGCCAGTGTTTTGGACAATCACATTAGTTCCGTTGGTGGAACAGCATGTTTCTTATGAACACTTGCATCCCATAGTTGACTACAAAATATTATAATGGAGAAGACCACAATGTGAATCACATAGAATTAGTTCCTTGTAGAGGTCCTCTATGAGCAATCAGTATTTTTTTATCCTGTTCATGAAATTAATTGTTGTAACAAAGCTGGACAGTTCATAACTGTCAGTACAGAGCTCTTCATTGACCTTGTTTTTTAGACCAGCAGTATCCACTTCATATATTACAACCTGTTAACCTAAGATTCGCTCTAACACTATAATCCAGTCTCTACCTTGGTCTTTGAAGTTAACTCTTCCCATAAGCTTCTTTGACATGTGCTTTTGTCTTTCATTTGTTTACTAGATGATATTTATAAGTTTATAAACATACCCACATGCAGTGAATAATACAGCTTTTTTTGTATTCAACACAACACACTTTTTACTTCCTCCTGCCCTCTCTTCATCCAGTTGCATGTGGTCAGTTAATCTTCTACATGGTGTGCTTGTCTGGCAGTCCATGCTGAGTTTACTAAGTAGTGTCTTTGGTTAACCTTTAACCAGCAGGGGTTGGTATTGAAATTTTAGCGCATGGTTTACGAAAAGGGTGTTCTTTGAACTGAAACAGACAAAATTATTAAATGAATGGCATTTTGTAGAAAATAACAGAGATTATGCAGCATATCTGGAAATCAGTAAATTTCGTTGTTGCGTAAACGTATAAAATGAATTTGTATTGATGTTTTTTGTGTGTGTTTGCATTTGTATATGTGAACATAGGCTATTTTAAGGTTAACCCAATTTACTATCTGTTAATCCAGTGGTTTTGTAACTATAGTAGTACCAGCAAGCCAATAATATAAGACCGTATTCGCACCATTCACAACATTCTGATATCATTTTTCCCTTAACAAGAAATAAACTCTATAAAGCTCTTGTATCGTCTTACCTTATTTTCTTTAATGTTTAGACAAACATGAGAAGGGTGTGCGCTAATGCCTATAGACAGTACATCCGTTCACGGCCTGGAGCTTCTGTGGAAAGCATAAAGCGTGTCAAGGATATCAATCTCAACCGCTTTGCTGTACACCCTGTGTTTCCAGTGAAAGGTGCCATTCAGTGTAATGCTTCAGATATACTGGAAAAGATGAAGAACTACAAACCTAATGGGGTAAGACTGAATAAATGTTTAGAAATATTGTCATTTATTTTGTAGCAGTGGATTTATCTGGGAAATGTCTGGTGAGATGGAGATGGTAGATTCCTCAGTAAACGTTTGTAACAATCTACCAAACTACATGGTATCACATCCCTTGATACTGCATTCTTAATATTTACAGTTTTGAAGAACTCAAAACTTTCTGCATGAAGTGTTAACAGCTTTGTTGGAATTGAAGATGAAGATGTATGTCTTACAAATCATTTCACTCTAATATATACTTGTGGTTATTTTAAAAATGTAGACCATGTCTGTGAACTTCTGACCTTCAAATATTTACTTCATGTGCCTGTTTGTATGATTACCAGATTTCTTGTGTTATGAATGTAGATTTCATGTCAGTTTTAAGAATTGTATTATGTTGTAATGGTTAAAAGTTATTACAGTACATGACCATGATATGAATTTTTATTTTTTTTAGACTGTGTTTGAAATTGGCCAGTCTTCCAGATCCCATGCATATACAGTGATGAAATCAACTCGAGCTAAACACCGAAGTTTAATAGAGAATCATAAACGGAAAATGGAAGATAAAGAGAAAGAAAACTTAAGTAGGTGTACACAGGTGGTTAAAAACTAGTAGTGATGCCAGAATTGGCAGGTATGCAGTGAGAAGTCACTGACAGTAAGCAGTGTACACGGAATCTGAGATCTGTGCTCTGTTGGGCTGTTATGCAGTGTGGAATCCCGAAAGAGTGCAGATCTCATTTATGCTGCGGCAGAAGCCTGAAGTCACACAGTGTACTTGGAGTTTCCCTAGTTTGCCCTTCACTGGCTCGTATGTGTCACTTGCAGCCTTTTATTTATTTATTTATTTATTTATTTATTTATTTATTTATTTATTTATTTATTTGGTTGGTTGGTTGGTTGGCTGGTTGGTTAGTTAGTTTCCGGTGTATTGCTTGTTTAAATCAGTTTTGTAAATCTGCTTTTTATTTATAGTCAACAAGAACACTGAGAGGACAGCACTGACAGCAAGTAGTGACGGTGACATCACAGACACATTTCACAGTATTATTGCACCCAACAAACGTAAACATGATTCTGAGACTGTACCAAAACAGAAGAAGAGAAAAGTGGTGGTAGATGAGATGAATTACATTCGATATACAGCTCCAGATCACCATACAGAACAGGGGTGAGTATTTTGTAATACATTATTACTATGTACTCCAATGTAATTAAACACTACAACAAATAAGGTATACTTTATACAAATACCAAGATCATGGTTTTGAATGGTATTCCTGAAGATGGACGGTACGCTGAAATATATTGGAGTGTGTACGTAAATAATTTGGTATTTGTAAAAGTGCATCTTGTTGGTTGTATTGTTTGATTGAAGGGCAAGTATGTTTATCAACAGGATTCAGACTCCACAAACCCACTGACATACTCATCCAGTTGGAGGTCAATGGATGGAAAAAGAAATCTTTGAATTTATTCCTTAATATTCACTCCCACACCTTTTTTCTTTCTTTTTTCTTCCCCCTCTTTTGTTTTTGGGGGAGGGGACAGGGGCAGATGTCAGACAGTGAGTGATATGTCGATATTACATAACAACATAGAGGACAGTGTTTTTTATGTGTCTTGTATATTATGTGATGGTAAGTAGGCTGGTGCACAATATTGCAGTGGTGTGTGTAATTACAGTTTATTTTCTGGAGAAATGTCTGGCAAGCAGGAGTTTAGTCTGCTTTGTGAACTGAGCTAACATTAATTCACTCCTCTTATTGAAGTTGAGTTGCACCAAATGATGTCCTGAAACTTAATTATGTGATAGAAAGAGTGAACAATAATTATTGCTGGTAGATACCATTTCCAAACACGTTCAACACTAGAGAAATCAACAACAAGTTGCACTGGCATTTTGGAGAATAAAAAAGAGGAATATGGAAGAATCATCTGATTTAGGCTGGTGATTCCCAAACTTTTGACCTAACATGTGCTATGCTCCAGTCATTTCACAAACTTGCCTAATCAATTTCATAAACCAGGTAAAGGCAGGTTATTTGTATACAGTCTGTTTAGTTCTGAGTGCCATTCTATTTCATTGTCAGAATAAAACCCCATTAAAATGGCATTTATACATTGTAAGCTCTCAGCTGGCAGGAACTGATTTAATTACTGCCATTAATTTCAAATGTAGGTATGTTACATGGTCTAATAGAGTTCTTTCAGGCAATATGGTGCAGAATTCTGTGCCATTCCACTTCCATTTATGTGTCTGTAGTATAAGTTTAATGACTCAGATTCATTCCATTGGCCTGTTATGTTAGAATTTGCATTAATTGATAATTACCTGCCATTACATACTCATTCATCTAGGCAAAGTAAGATTGGATAAAATATTGTAAACACAAAAAAAATATAATTTAAAGTTTAGTGTTTAAATTGAATTAAATTTAATGTTGTTGTCCATTTATGCTAGTTGTAACAGATGTGTTAATAATGTGGTTTTTTTATTAGGTTTGTAGTAAACAGCTTTGAACATGAGGCATCCAAAGCTAAACTGGATTTGACTGCTGACAGTGAGGAAACATTAAAACAGCAACAGAGATTGAAACAATGGGACCGCAAAAAGAAGAAAATGGTTGCTGTTGATACGGTCAGTAATGAAAATATTGCAAATTTTATGTACATAAAATAAATTATTATTGCTCAACAGTCTCCATCCATTCCTGTTTTTATTGCCGTGTGACTGCGACCAGTTTCTGTAACACATCAAGCACTCCATGTTCACTGGTCTGGTACATTTTTATTTCTATATCAGTCGTATGGAAAGCAACTGTATCTGTAGTTGCTGGTCAGCAGTAAATTAATGCGCTCTTGAATTTAATGAGGTACGAAGAATTGCCAATACAACATTTGGGAGACATGTTTCCTTCAATTTAGAGTACACCTTTTCAATTTTATTGCTGATTGTTGATAATTATTATTCTTTTAGAATAAGAAAGTGAAGAAAATTCGTGATGAGTGTGGAGCATGGATTCCAGCCACCTACAAGAGTAAACGGTATGCTCAATGGAAGGAGAGAACAAAGGTAGCAGAGAACCTCACAGGAGATACTGATGATGATGAGGATGGTGATAATGATGATGATGGTGATGATAAAAATCAAAAGAGAGGGCAATTACATGGTATGTTAACCTTTAGCATGCAGCCTTTTAAATTCCAGGTTTCTGCTGGGGCTAGGGCACTTGCAGTTTAATTACTTGCTGTGGGACAGTGTTTTTCCTCTTTGGATGAAAAGGTTATACATTTAATGTGAGAACATTATCCCATTTGTCTGTTAAAGGTTAAAGTGTAGTTCACAGGCTGCACATTGGACTAATTGATGCATAGGTCATCGTGCTGCTCTTTCAAAGAAAGCATATGTTCTAAAAATATATATTGCTTTATGTTTGCCTGTTGGTGGGGAGACCTGAGGGAAGGCAACCACTTGGGAGACCCAGGCATAGATAGAAGGATAATATTAAAATGGATCTTCAAGAAGTGGGATGGGGGGTATGGACTGGATTGAGCTGGCTCAGGATATGGACAGGTTGCTGGCTCTTGTGAATGCGGTAATGAACCTCCGGGTTCCATAAAATGCGAGGAATTTCTTGACTAGCTGAGAAACTGTTAGCTTCTCAAGAAGGCCTCTGCTCCATGGAGTGAGTGAGTCAGTTAGTTAGTGAGTTAGTTAGTTAGTTAGTTAGTTAGTTAGTTATGTTATGTTATGTTATGTTATGTTTGCCCATCATTGGATGTAGGCTGTAACCGTTCAGCCAACCCTAGCCTTTAGTGCTGACCAATTGCATAAGCCGGAAATAAATACATATATTGCTTTCATCTGATAAAGTTCAGCGTGTGGAATCCCAGTGAACAGCGAACTCTATGTTATGCCCTTATAAACATGGACTGATTTTACGTGGGTCAGTGGCACACTGTAAGATCACAAGAAAACATCTCTCATTTGGTTCTCTTGGTCTCTTGTTGTCCACTTAGTATGTTCATAGCAGTCCTTTTATTGATGCATGCCTTTTTAACTGCATGTTACTGTATGTTTCATCCTCCCATATGTCAAACTGTACAGTCCTGTGATTAGATACAGGTACCCACACAAATTTTGCAAAATTTTGGAGATGCCTCAAAATTGTAAGCACCAGAAGGTGACATGAAGGAAGTTCCACACTGAGGACCAACAAATATTAGATGCCACAGTACAAAATTTAGTAGCCCATGTGACTTGTCACCTAGGATTTGTACACCCCTGATGTAGGGGGAGTAGAAATATAGCTCCAGTCATTCTTACCCTCAGAACTAGATTAAGGTGAGTGCTTAACTTCATGCCCTGGCCACTTGATCACCAGGGAAAGAGCCTCTGATACCCATGACTAAGAGGCTGAGTAGGACCCAAAGCTGCTCTTGGCATTTTGGAGAAGAGAAAAATCTTGCATTCCTGACAATAATCAAGCCCAGATTTTTCAGTTCGTGGTATAGTCATGATATTGACTCTACTGTCGTGGCTGTCATTATTAGGCAGACTGGATTATTCAGAGTGTGGTCTTCTGGGGTGTTGTGCCATGTCATCTTGCAAGTGGATGCCAGTGTTTCAGAGGGACTTGCTGCACCTCTCTTCAGGGTTGAAGTGACGCTACAACTGGACAAGACTACACAGTGTTATGACGTGGGAGACCACAGTGTGAACAGTCACTGTTGGGAAAATTTCAGTTGCATATAGAACATTACTACCAACCATAATTATCCTCTTTTCATGAGTATATAATTGCCATCAGCCATCTGCCTTTCCATTTTTGGCAGGTGGCAAGTGTGAAACATAACTATTGCTGTGCCATATGTGTCGTATTGATGTGAGATCCAAGGTTTTTGTTGTGGTGACTAGATAATTTGTAGATCTGGGATGCAATACCTTATATGTTGGTAGATAGGTACCAGCATTTTGGAGTCACAAAATGAAAGTAACACATTCCTCTGAAACACTGGTATCTAATGTAGGAAGATACATTACGTAATATGCCATAAGAAAGCAGTGTTCACATTATTATTACAGTTACCCCAGGTTTTGTTATTGATGTTGTGTTCAATACACTAATTAGTAATACAGTTGTACGCTGTTGTATTACCTCCCAATGCACAGAATGGTATTCTTATTGTATGTTTTGGAGGATCTGAATTTTAATCCCAATCCATAGTCCAGCTACCTCGATAGATGTTTGTAGCTAACTCTAGTCAATTTGAAAGATGCTGTAGTAGTGCATTACAAATTAGTCCCAAACCATTTGCTTTGTCATCCTTCCCAGATTGTTATCTTGTCATTCAAAATGCCAGGATCTGTGCAATTGATAACATACTTCAGGCAAACAAGACAAAAGTCTCTGTGTGCTGCAGATATTTCTCAAGTAAATAATACACCTGTTAAAGTACTGTTCTGTGTTGCAGTTATGAAACTTTTCTGTGATTCATCGGAAGTACATTTCTTAATCCACTTAAATAATTCCTGAAACAGCTGGAGTGACAGGTTAAATGCATCATATGGTTCTGACTTGGGGCCAGATAAGGTTTTGAGTGATAAGATTATGTTCTTTAATCATAACAATCTTATGAGTTATCTTTCAGGAGTTGTTTTACAGCAGCTGTTAGTAAAATGATGTGTGAGAAATCCCAGATTAATATTAAATATGTAAACAGCTGTGTGAAGTGCTTAGCATTATTGGTGGGGCGGTTGACCTACAGTTGAAGTGTATGAGGCACGTACATCTGAAACCTGTTTGTGGCACTGCAATAGCAGTGTAGATGGTGCAGCTGCACATTTGACTTGGTAAACACACTTGCAAACACTTATGTAAAACAGTACAATCAACTGGGTGAGCAGCAAGTATGTATGACATTACAGCACAGCTTAAAAGGTATTATATAAGGTGGCGATTCCATCCAAATAGGACCACAGGGACACTGCGGGACCCCTGCTTCTGGGCTTCATATCATGTAACAACATAATCAGTGCGAACTGTTACTATCAAACACCTCAGAAGGTGCATGCCAAGCTCAAGAACAAACTCATGGGTAAACTCACTGACAGCATCATCCTGCTGCATGACATTGCCTGTCCTGTGTGATGCACAGAGTTCACGGCCACATGAATGCCATGTGATGGGAGGTGCTCAGACATCCTGCATACAGCCTGGACCTGTCACCATGCAATTTTTCCAACTTTTGGCCATTAAAGGAAGCCGTCAGAGGCCATACATTCACATCAGATGGTGATATGCAGGATGCTGTGATACACTTATAGTTTAGGCAGTAGCCCAAGGGATTCTTTGCAGATGGAATACCTTTACTGGTATGTCAGTGGAACTCCTGTTAAAATGCCTGTGGTGATGTTCTTGAAACAGCTGCAATACCTTCACACATGAACATGTTTTAAGAGGTTTCAGTTGTATCTGCTGCATATTTTGTGCCCATTCACTCCAGTCTGCTTCGCAATCAACTTATTTTACACAGATTACAGTAATACTAGCATTTTCAGCTTGCTCTTCTCAGCAGCCATTTTGCAAAGGTGTTTCCTACAAGTGAAGTTTGGTTGTGTTCCTTATTGTTTATCGAATTAACATGGTTGAATATATTCTGCTATCCATGAATATATCTGTTTGAATATTACTAGGTTAAGTTCGTACAAGTGTAGTGTCACCAGTTGATGTGTTTTCATCTTTCTCTCTCTCCTTAGGGTTGAAGACTTACCCCAATACTCATTGGGGTCGACACAACAGAAAAGTTGGTAACAAACTTAAATTGGGTCTGAAGCATCCTGATCAAATCCTCAAAGCTAGAATTGAACAAGAAAAGAAGAAAAGCAGGCAGCGCAGAAAATTTAAGAAATCAAAGAAGAAGAAGAAGAAGTAGAAGTAGCTGTTCTGTATCTTTTGTTGTAATGTTCAGCACAGTTCTTGCTGAAGTACAAATACAAAGTGTGTTCACTTAGTAACATACGAGGGTTTGTTACAGGTATGTTTATCACACAATGTGTTAGATGTCACCAGAGAATAATTTAGGTCTTCATGTTTGCACCTACCAGCACATCTCAGTTTGCACTGAATCATCCCGTCATGTCAGTTATGCGAATAAGGATAAAATAAAACACCGTCAGACACAACATCGTTGTATATTGCATAAGAAATATATTACATATGCAACATGTTTCGGTTCACATCTGAACCATCATCAGGCACGACATACAAGATAATAAAACACAACACCATCAAATACAGTGTGTAAAAATGTAGTGAGATCTCACTATTCTCATTCCATAAAACTATAGAATAAAAATAGATGTAAGAATAGACAGACAGGCTGCTTATATAGTCATCTTCAGTTCACTGTTGTGTCCCAAATTAGGTTATTTAAAATCCAAAGCTTGGAATCTTTTAGAGTGACTAGATTTCAACCTTTGGATTTTAAAAACCCTACTTTGGGAAACAACAGTGAACTGAAGATGACTATATAAGAAGCCTGTCTGTCTATTATTACATCTGTTTTTATAGTTTTATGGAATGAGAATAGTGAAATCTCACTACATTTTTACACACTTTATTTGATGATGATGTGTTTTATTATCTTGTATGTCATACCGGATGATGGTTCAGATGTGAACCGAAACATGTTGCACATGTAAATATACTTTTTATGCAATATACAATTGTGCTGTGTTTGATTGTGTTTTTATTTTATTCTTATCTATGCATCTCAGTTTGCACCCTCGTATCACATATGAAGTAGTTTTCTTCACTGTAGCACAATGGTCTGGGAACTGTGCATACGAAAATGACCTCATCAACTTCCATGCAGACTGCTGGAAATATCTTGCCTATCCATGATTTGACCCAGACCATGTAACCAGCAGTTCCCATTTCTGTGGATCACTGAAGTAGCAGTTCAAAGGAGACACTTGTGATGTGATAATGAGATAAACATTGAAGTGCACCAGTAGGCACAAATACAGTGAAACCCTGTTAAGAAAATGTTGAAAATTCCAAGAAAATCCTACTTCTTAAGTGGGAAATTTCTTAAAAGGGTAATTTTAATGAAATGGGAGAATTTTGGTGCTTTTTTATCCTGACTTCTTAGGTGGGAAATTTTCTTAACCAGGTTTTTCTTAAGTGTGTTTCACTGTACTAAGACCATATTTATTCTGCCTGGCACTGAGTATGTTGTTTATCATGGATCAGTTGTCTCACTTGGTCTGTTTATTACATGACAGAATAGATGGTCAGTCCATTATTCCTTGTTTGTTTTGGATGTCTGTGTTGAAGTAATAAGGATGAGTGTAACATGCCCTTGGGTGATACTGAACAGCTATAGTGCAGAACCTGTGGAAGTAAATAAATAGTAAAATATCTCACTTCAATGCATTGCTTCCCATTTTATAGATTTGACATGTACCTGCATAATTCTGTCATACAAGGTGTACTTTAACAAGTTGATAGTTACAGAACTGGTCAGAGCAATTTTCTGTGTAACTGAAACATGAAGGTTTGACCCTGTCCTGAGCCAGTTGAATCCACTACACACTTCTGCGGTCTGTTTAAGATATATTTTAACATTATCCCCCATTGAGTCTTGCCAATAGAAAGCTTCTACCAATATTTCATTTGCTCCATATATGTGTGTCTTTCTCAACTTTCTTAATTTTGTCACCGTAACAATATTACATGGAGAAGATAAATTACGTTAGGTAATTTTCTCAAATCCTGTGTTGCTTCATTGCTGTTGGTTCCAAATGTCTTCCTCAGACCCAGCACCCCATTCTTAAATACCCTCAACCCACATTATTCTCGTAGAGTGAGAGACCAAGTTTCACATCCATATAAAGCAATAGCTGAAATTCTTGCTTTCCGTGTTTTAACCCTTGAAACATGAAAATTTATCTGAATTATACTTAATGATACAGTTCTCACTTCATGGTACAGACATCATACAAAATTCACAAATACACTCACATGTGAGCTTCTCCACATCAGCCACCTTGAAGGTGTTGCTTGTATGCCAGTAATGACTCAGCTGTGTTTGTATGGCTTCAGTAGGGTGCAGTGGCAGTGATATCGTTTCAGTCACACCACCATGTGACCATGTTGCATGGCAGTGGCATCTAGTTCACAGCATTTCTGCGGCTTATTCATTTTAAACAACCACGGTAATTCCACACATGTTTGTGAGGCTATGTAAGGAACGTTTTTTGCTGGATAACCATGTCATATTTTCTGCTTTTCTCTTATTTGCATGTAGTGCCTTTTCCATCAAAACTGAGTGCTTGCTGGCATTTCGACTTAGGAGCTAGATATGGTAGAAACTGTTTGGTAAATCATGTTTTTAAAAAAAACTGATTTAATCTCACCATGGAAATCAGTTGAGACCTTCAGTTTAGGGTGAAAAGTGAACTTGCTCTGTAGAGTAGATCATGTGACAGGTGAAACAGCATGACGTAAAACAGGGCATCTTGTTTTGTTGTTCTGGTTTACTTAAGTTTCACGACTTAATAAATGCAGCCTTTATAATTGCAACTAATTTCATGCATTTTTCTCAAGAACGTTGCTTTTGCGGCTACATTATCGCTCCGTTCCAACAAACACTTTCTGTCATTGCTGTAGTACATACAGGGTTCATAACTAACATTAACCTTTTAAAGCCTAGCAGTAACTTTACATACCACCAGGTTTAACATTGAAAAATTCTACGTGGTGCCCACATTGCGTTTATGTGTTTTGTACGGATCTCAGAACAAACAGCAACTTTTGCCTTATAAAACATTAAGAGATTGGTTTTTATAACCGATGTGGAGAGTGTTTACAGCGTGGTACGCACTGAGTCCGTGTGTAAAACAGATACGCTTCGTCTTTAAAGGGTTAATTTATGTGCATTACGTAATTTAATAAATTTTTAAAGAACTTGCGAATTCCTAAATTTTAAATCAGTGTTTTTTGGTCTGTTGGCCTTTCTAACTCAGCTAAATCCATTACATTAGGATTTCTTTATGCATGATAATTCGACATTTATTTTGCCCAATATTGTTGACAGACATTTGCGTGTGAGGCTCCAAATAAATAGAGGGCTGCTGTCACTTCACCACACATGATAGCTTTTGCCCCACTTGTGTTGAGTAAGGGTTGGGGCTGCATCCCATCACACAACCCCAATTTTTGTAAATATATACCATGTGGGACTAGACAACAGATCTGGTACAGAATATTTGTTGAGATCTGTGCTCTTCTGACGTGTTACGCAGTGTAAGAGCGCAGATCTCATCAACACTGCGGCAAAAGCCTGAAACCAGGGATAGAATATTTGTTATTTATATTATGTGACCAAGACATGCAGTCAGTGACATTGGTGTACTTTAGAAACAGCAGTTCTTATAACGACCCTGTACACAAACCAAACATATTATTGGGCCACAACATCCATCATTTTAAGCATGGATTGCATAATTTAAACTAATGTATGTACCATTTTTTACATTACCATAATTGTAAACTTTTGGTACTTCCACTTGTTTTGTATCGAACTCCTTTAGAATGGCCCAGCTGGGCTGAGACATGTTGGAGGCCCAGTAAAATGGCTGGGGGTATCCCAGCCTCAGTGCATGCAGTTGGTTTTCTTAATGAGGTAAGAGCATTTCTTAAAGTTATTGTAAAATAGGTTACAAAACAGTAATTGTATGGGCAGTAATGATGATAAAACTAAGATAAGGAAAAGCCTAGAGGAAGAAAAATGGATGTTCTACTAATTAGAATCTAATCAACTCGCGAACTGCATGGGGTCTGCGCACTCCCAGTTGAAAAACACTTAGAAGAGCATTTGATTAGCAGTGACAGCATAGGACTGCCGGTAGAACATTGACTTCATTGTTGTGCCTGAAAGTAATTTGAATATACCGTATCTGTGAAAGTCCCTGTGACGTCATTATTATTTCTGCCTCAAATGATTGAATACGTCATGAGCGTGCAGAACGGCTGGCTGTAAGGGCTACGTCGTAAACTGCCTTTCCACGAAGTTTCATTTCCGTTCATGCGCCGTACACGTGGTTAGCAGTGGGTGTTACAGTGACTAGGCAGTGGCAGTATCGTAATTGACACATGGAGGAGTGAGCGTTGCGTTAGGGTGCTGCCGGCGAAGCATGGGAGCGTTCGGAAACACAATGCCCTTTCGGAAACCGGGGAGCGTGGGACGGAAAAGTACTTTACTTGGTCGTCTCTTGACTTTCCCCTGTCTTCAAGCAAATGCTGAGATGGTTTCCAAGTTGCTGCTTATCTAGGGCTCCGGATTAAAATTTATCAAAATTAAGTCCCTTGCTTTAAAGTTAAAAAAGAAGTTTCGAAATTATGCGCTTAAGAATTAACGAGAAATTAAAATTCTGCAGCTAATATTTCAAAGTATTGCTATCATCGTTGTAACGTCTTCATCTACGTCGTGGGTCTCCAACCCGCGGTCACATTTGTAAATTATGCGTACACTATAAAAACTAAACAATAATGCAGTTGTCTTTAATTAGTATAAATCCACGCGACCCATCCTCTTGAAAGTACAGCATGACCTTGACAGCAACGAGAGAGAGAAATGCGTTTGTGTTTTTAAGATTTTTATCAAGATAATGTTTCCTCTTAACGCAGTTAACGTAATGTAATAATGTTGAATTTTTGTTATAGAACTCCATAACGTAGACTTTTCAATTTAGGCGGGCAGGTGTACCATATACTGTGATTTTTACACGTGCGGCCCGCGAGCCAGTTCACAGTAACAGTTGTGGCCCTTTGCGAAAAAAGGTTGGAGACCCATGACCTACGTATTAATTTTCACGCTACTTCTTCCAGAAGGACGAGAGGGCGAAGCCTGGGAACTTAATAAAGTGATGTTTTTCTCTCCTCCACCACACATAAAAGCGTCTGTCACTACTACTTGCTCTACGCTTGATTTTACTCTTGTATTAGATCTTAGCATCTGTCTCGCAAGTTGTTGTCTAAAGACTTGCATGCACGTGCTACATGCCGTCGCGCTATTGCCACACGCAGAGAAAAGTCATTAAAATCACATGCACAGGCCGACAGTATACAGTCCTTCGGTACGTAAAATAACGATTCAGTGGTATAACACAAGAAATGTCTCATTATTACAGAGTATTAACTTATTCTGGCCGCCAAATTAAAAGCTGCCTACACTTTCACCATTGTTCAATTGAGATAGTCCAAAGATAAAATTCACAGATAAAAAAGGGGCGTGGAGCAAAGGCATTTGTTCGCAGAAGGAAGCCAGATCATAACGCCTACTTGTTCACTGTACACTTCCGATACTGTAAGTTTTGTGTTATCGATGACGTATCCATGTGACGCACCTCCTAAACAATGTACTAGCGTAAAACGGAGTTTAACTCACGGTTAGCGTGCTGTGCTCTTGCAGGAGACTGTAATCTTTTTTATTTGTTGTACTTTGAAATGCTGCTATTATTATTTGTCATCATCATCACTGCAGAGGTGTTAGTTCAGCCAATATTGCAATTAGGCCATGCGTCGGAGGACGGCTGGGGTTTGAGGCCATGATTCCTGGTAGGGACAGAGACCGTTCCTGGAACGTACCCAGCCCCCTGGCTAGTGATTTGCGTGGGCTCATTCCTCCGGGTTAAAGTGACAGGGCTTTAAACACGCACCTCCACTGGCGCCGAGGTTAATAATAATGTTTATTTGTCGATCCCGGTTGCCGTGCGGTCTCGCTTGACTGCTGGGATCGTAGGTTCGAATCCCGCTGAGGGCATGGATGTACGTGTCTTGTGTTTGTTGTGTGTTGTGTAGGTAGCGGCCTCTGCGACCAGCTGATCGCTCGTTCAGAGGGGTCCTACCGTGTGTGTGTGTGTGTGTGTCTGTGTGTGATCTATAAATTTCAACAATGAGGCGGCCTGTGATCGATTGGGGCTGATGAGCCAAAAAAACAATCATTTGTTCGGCAAGTATAGCACGTAATCCGAGACTCCTTCCACATTGAAGTTAGCAGATGTGACCCCAATGTTTTGCACTACCGTCATGTTTGTAACTGTTGACTTATAAACAGTAGGTCATGCATAAGGCAAGAATTGTGTACTACCATTTTACCAGCTCTTATCAAGTTTTAACAAACTGCACAAGTACTAAGTATGTGTATATGTTATGTTTTTAGCAACCACGTCTTTTAATATTGTATGTAAACATCGCCCGAGTGATTAGGGTCTTAAATCTGTACAATCCCCCTGAAGATGGCGTCATGCTGCGCCGAAACATGTCGGGATAAGACAGAATAATGTGAATAAAAGTGATTTTATCACATACAGCGCATGTCGTTGGTGATTTTAGTTGTGAAGGCAAGAATATGTTTGTTATCTATCAGCACATCAAATGTTATCCAGCTGGCAAACGTGAATGGGTGTCTATATTACACACAGTGACTTTTTTCGTTTTCAGTATGAAAATATCTGCGCCGGTCTAAGGCGTGGGTCTGAAGCCGTTCGCTTGCTGGGATTGCGGGTTCGAATCCTGCTGGGGGCATGGATATCTCTTTCTTGTGAGCGTTGTGTTCTCCGGTAGAGGTCTCTGCGTCGGGCTGATCACTCGTCCAGAGGAGTTCTACCGAGTGTGGTGTGTCTGAGCGTGATTGTGAAGCCCTGATACTGAGGAGTCCCTGGCCCACTGGGGGCTGTTCTTCACGGGACATTATTACGGTCATCAAATGAAAAGGGATTAAGGGTGAAGTAGCACGTATTGGGGAAACGATACATGTATGCAATATTTTAGTCTGAAAACCTGAATGGAAGAGACCCTTACGAGACCTAGAAAAAGATGGGAAGATAATAGTAAAGAAATACGTTGTGTGGGCGTGAGCCTAATTCGTCTGGTTTGAGGATACGGGCCACTGGAGGGCTGCTGTGGACGCGATAGTGAAGCGCCCCCCCCCACGCCCGGCGCCCGGGGGGGGGGGGGAATGTTTGATGATAAGGTTAGTTATTATTAAGTTCCCAAGGATTCTACGGCATGGTTGGCAACATTAACTCCGCAATGTGGAAAAAACCAAACTTCCTTTTCTTGGAACCGTCTGACTCACAGCAGATTCCAAACTGTTTATGCGAGTATGATATTAAATGCTTTTAGTAATCGCGACATGTCTGATTGACAGAAATAGCGTCTTACTCTTGAGACCGCTGACACAGTCCACCTGACACACAGTTTCATGTAGGTAGTGTTAATGAGTCGGTGCATAAGCAAGCGTAACTTGACTAAAACCAGGGGGGGGCGCCCCAAAACCGAGCGTGGGTAGTAGGAACTTTATTTTACAAAGTAGTCATTTGAAAGAGGGGAAAATTGGTCCCATTGAACGGAAGTTTTTCGCCTTCTTTTTTCTGTCTATTTTTATTTGCCATTGTTCAATTCAGTAACCAAATAAACTATTCCTAGCTTGAAAAAATATGGGGGGGGGGGCCATTCGCCCCCAGTTACGCCTATGAGTTGGTGTAACCGTAAGGCCATAGATTTGTATTTGGATAGTGCCCCGTTCGAATCTCGGACGGTACACCTGCTACCCTCCCTGATATTTCTTGGTCTTCCTGAGTCCCACCAAAAAATGCTGTTATAGACCACGACTGCTTGCTTCCAAATCCAATGCACCATTTATCAGTCATCCTTCCGTTCGACACTATACAGAAGTGTTTCCTAACCGTTTCCCATGGTGTAACCCGTAAAATAATTTTTCTTATCCCGATGATCCCTGTCCAAGAAAACGTTTACTCACTCCACAGAGCAGAGTTTTTTCTGAGAATCTAACCGGTACCCAGCTAGTCAAGAAACTGCGCGCATGTCACGGAACTCGAAGTGTTCATCACCGCATTCGCAAGTCCCCGCCCGCCACCTGTCCCTACCCGCAGCAAGACCACTCCAGTCCGCTATATCACAATACGTATCGCTACGTAATGCAGAGTACCTTATTTAGTTCGGAGCTGAACGTAATTTATACAGCTGAGTATGGCGCATCATGCAATTCACATGACGAGGAAATAAACCCAGTAAACAACACACGTAGGTGTTTACTTTGGCATGAGGTACATAATGAAGATGCGTAATGACTTCTAATGAACTGCGTGTTTTGAACATTTATATTTTTAACAAATATAAACAGAAGACTGCATACAGCCGTGTAACTGCGCAGTGTAAAACTTTTAATAGCTTAATGCAAGGTGGCGTAGGAATACACCGAAACTTGTAGCTTCAAATACTTTATTTTATATAATAAACAGTTGCATTTTATGTGATTCATTTTTAGTGACGTGTGATCCATTTTGATATTATCCTACAATTTACGTGTAGTGCTTCGAAGTTGCCGCTGTTCTGACAGGATAGTTTAACGCTTGTAACTTAGGGGTGAATGTAATTTTGAGTAACAAAGTAAAAAATGGACACCGTACGTGTCCCCCCTGCACCTGATATACTGATAGAAATCAAGTCGAAACACGTCCAGACACAATTAGATTTAATTTATTACACAGAGCTACATGTAGTTCTCTATAACAAATGAAATGTAGGTGTGTTTGAAGGAATTGCTACTTGATTTCTATTATAAACAACGCAACAGGTTGACATCCTTTAAAATGATATACTGACGTTTCGTGACGCTCATGCATCGTGTCTGTGAACTATCATGCATGGACCACTGCTCACACGACTAAAATGCAGCAGTGTCTGCAGCCACATACGTTTTCTTTTATAGCTCTTTGTTCTCGATTTCCTTGGCCTCCAAACCCACATAATCGGCACAGAACACCCACCATAAACTGCTCTCTAGTGACTGTATGCCTGACTCTCAGTCAACATTCTGTTGATTAAGTAGCTATGCTGACACCGCGGAAAGAAGGCCCATGGTTGGAAAAGTTCCGTCTTTATTGCTATTCTTTTTATTCCCATTCAGTCTTGTTTAGTCTACACTAACCAGCCAAAAGAGCTTGTCGCTATCGTAGAGTGTCATTAGCGACATTTCTGTGAACATAGTGGTTGGATGACTGAGGGGAACAGCGAGGGAGATGTGGTAATGTTTAGTCATGGGTATGTCTCGTGAACTGAGCTTAGCACTAAGAAATGCATTTGTTCCCTTTTTTGCTAGCATATCTTGAAGTTGCCTATTCGAGTCGTTATAAAATATAATTTAAGAAGATGAAGTTTACAGACAGTTTTGATTGATCCAATTGAGAAGAAACACCAAATGTATGCTTTGAAATTTGTCATTGCCACGTTACATTCATTATATACCGCTACGTCAGAGAACAAGATACCAGCATGCATTTGTTAACAGACTACTTTATTTCTAGCTTTGTTCTACGTATCTTTTGTAACTGTGTTGCGATTTTTTTGTAGATAACGTTTGAAACCAAGATAAGGTGTGTGACATATCTGGACGAGTTTTATGTGCGGAATTACAAAAGCTGCTGCTGTGAAATGTTTCATGCTATGCCAAGGACAATCGAAAGAGCAGTAATGTTTGGAGTTTCGTGTCATGTGCAGTGATGAGTAGGTAACAATATAGCTTAGCTCTGGTGAAACGTGATATCGAAATATCCTGGTGTTTCTATGCCTTCCGTCAACATCATATGTGCTATCAAAGAGGTGGAATGTGCGTTTCATCTGGTAACCAGTAATGTATAACGTGGGGGTGCATTCACGTCAGAAATTATTTGATGGAATTACGAATACCACATATGGGTGTTTTAAGCTAGAGATGTCATTCCTACATGTAGACAATCTATATAATTAATCAAGATGTCACAACGGGATGAATCGTATTAGAGAAAAATCCAGATGCCGATCACAGTGGCCGCGCGGTATAAGGCGAAGGTCTGCGGCTGAGCGCTTGCTGGGATCGTGGGTTCGAATCCTACCGGGGGCATGGATGTATGTCTCTTGTACAGTGTTTGTGTTGTCAGGTAGAAGTCTCTGCGACTGGCCTATCCCTCACCCAGAGGAGTCGTACCGACTGTGGTGTGTTTGAGTGTGACCAAGTGAAAATAAAAAACATCCTCTACTCCTTCTGTGAAAAAGTAGGTAGAAGAGGGAAGGACTACGAAACGAAACGAAGGGAAAGGAAAGGAAACGAAAAATCCATATATTTAAACATTAATTTGTATGGTTAATTGGCCAATTAAAACGATGTCTAAATAACTGGAAATGCTCAGAGGCTCGATGATGAATGTTTGTTCTGTGTATCTGAGACATTTCCGCTCCATTTCTGATCGCTTGTTTTCTGTCAACTAAACTGTTCGTCTCAGGAATGAAACATTTGGACATAATTTTGTGAGACGACTTTGGAAACCGTTTTGTTACTCGGAAACTCGCAGCAGCTGATTTTCTCACAGTGCACTACAGATCTGTTAGGGGAATGACGTAATTAGGGGTAGCTAGAAGCAGGAGAAACTTAGGGAAGTGTGCTCAAGTGCACAATGTAAATCACGGACTCTGCGCTCCACTCATTGCGTCCACGCAGCGCGTCCGTAAAATTGAGCTCGTTTGAGTGCAGCTGCACTCAGCGAATGACCTTCCCCACCCAAACATATTTGTCTTGTACCAACATTATCCTCAAAATTCCGAAACAATTATTTTACGTTCATGTTTAATTCTTTCTTCTTAAATATCACACTAAAGAATTGTGACGTCCGTTGGCAATTACAATCGCTGTGAATGAGTTGATCGTGTCATCGCTACGTGTATTTCTCAGCAGTGCTGAGCAAAAGAGTATTGAAAGTGTATTTATATGACGTTGGCAACATTGGTGAGTTAATCTAATATGGCTGTTGTTGGACAGTGTCGTTGAAGGGCTCGTTTTAATGGCTTGATATTCATGTTGACATATTAAGGTGGTAAGTAATTACTGATACTGATGAATAATATAGAGTAATGCCATTGGCCGTATGTTACATGTATTAACATAGCGTGTGTGGTTTTGTCTATCTGCGTAATATTGTTCATGTGGAATGACAGATGAACCAGCAGGCCGTCTTAGAAAGTTGGACCATAACACGGAAGTAGAACGTTCTAGTGCATTTGCTAGTAATGTAGTAAGATGTAAATTTAACGTAAAATACTTGGAATTAATGTAATTACAGTGAATATGTGTATTATATATCACATGCTGTTGCTTGCAGTTGGGCACACCCATTATGTCGTTTGTTTCTAGCGTAACATTACAGTTGCATCGTGCTGTTGTAGTTAACAAGTCGGGTTCATGTTTTGCTAGAAAGTGTAGCCATATCATGTACATTTTTAGAAGTTATTGTTTATGAATCCATAATTTTTGATACGTGAGTTTATTTTCGAGTATATCAAAAGGGTTTTCAGTGCTCACAACATAATTGGTCAGGAAGTGTTTTATGTCTTTCGTTCAAGTGACAAGCTTATCATGACAGCAGATGGTATAAGCATAAGTAATATGAACTGAAGGAATGTCTGATCTTTCTATAAACTCAGCTGGAATTTAATTGATCATGTGCTTTGAAGTGAATTCTGGTTGGATTTTTTTTGCAGTGTTTTATAAATTACTTTATAGAACTGCAGAGTGTTTGTACTCAGGTATTCAGATTCTTGGCAGGATTTAAAGTAATTTAAGTTCCTGAAGCGGCTGTAATAAACATTTTGCTGAAGCAGTCCCATTTGTTACTTGGTTTGTAATAACTTCACTTGCAGTATATCTCAGAGTGTGGCACTGTAACGGTAATGTTGATGGGATTTTTAAATTTTCTCTTAAGTTCTCATATTTGGAGTGTGGGTACATAGTGCATCTTTGAGAAAAGTCCTAACAAAGTATTTATTAGAAGAAATGTAGAATTTATTTTGCATTAGTGCAGTGCTTATTGTTTGGATTGAAGTTAGTGGAAGTACTGAATTTCTGTTCCAAAGGATTGTATTTTTATGATGTGTGTGTGACAGTATGTACATAAGTGCAGAGGAGTAATTTCGTTTTAGCATTGAGAAAATGCAGCTATGTGTGAATTATGACTACAAATCCATAATGATTTGATCTGAAAATTTTCACTCACATTATAATATTTGAGGGGTGAAATTGAAACTAGTAGAATCCACATTATGGTATACTAATTCAGGCACTTACTGAATTCTGCCTTGGTGTCCTGGTTTTAACACAGTAAATGTACATGGCAGGATAACATGCCAATTTTTTTTAAAGACTTGGTAGAATTAGAAATAGTGATAGGTTCCATACAGTTGGAGTAATTAATTAGTTTTATTTTTGGTGTTTAGAACAAAAGCTGTGCTAGCTACAGCTACATATTTATTACAGACCTGAAAAAGAAAGGGACATATTGAATGGTGTTGTGCTGTGTTCACCAGTCAAGATTTAGCTTCTGTGGATTAGGCATTAATTGCATTGTGTAATACTACTTTTTTTTGTAATATTTTGTGTAATAGTACTGAGCCAAGCCTGAAAAATACATAAGTAGGCTTTGAGCTCTGAGTGATGTGTAAAAGTGTAGGCACAGTGATGGACAGAGTGACCTGGAGTTTGGGTATTTAGAACCATAGTCTGTGGATTAAAGGTTTCTGACACAGTATGTACTGAAGTATAATTTGTGGGTGCTGTGGTTCTCTGATTCCTGAATTTATTAAATCCTGCAGGAGCAGTGCCTACAGAAACTGAGCCATGATTTAGAATGTAGCTGTTGCTTGTATTTGATAGTTAAAAATAACTTTCATAAAGGTTAATAATATTTGTTGGAAAAATATACACTCATTTCTGAAGTATATACAAAGAAGGGTGTGACCTTCCATAATAACAGCGTGGAGCACTTCGAAATGTGAAGAAGTTTTTAAGTACAGGTAGTGAAATTCAGAATTTACTCATCTGCCATAGTGGTTAGTTTAAAAAAGAAACTCCTTATGAGACGTAATAATTGGTCTTTTGTCAGATGTTTCTTATTTTTGAAAATGTGTTACTGCGGAACATTTTAGGATCCTATGTTAGTTCTGTTAGTAACAACACTATGCCACTTCCACTTAAGAAGTTTGCAGGGTTGCTGTGTTTTAACGCTAGAAGAAAAATACAAAGACTTGGGTGGTCTTCGGAGGCATAATCTTTATACTTTTACCATATTTCATGAACATCTGCATGTTGTTTCCAAAGTTATTAGAAGGAATGAACAAGTGGCCATTATGATGCCATAAAATCTGTCTTTCCATGTAAAACATGTAAGCTAGTAACAATAAGCTGTTGATAGAAACTTATAATTTTTTGAACATGACTTCAGTGGTTCCCTCGTAAGTTAACATGTTAAGCATGAAAATGTTGAAAAATGGATGTGTTTTCCCTGTGGAAGTATTTTTTGGATCAGGTCACCATTTTAAATGGGGTCTTAACTGGAAACTTCACAAAGGCCTGTATTAACTAGTTAAGAACTTAATAAATCAAAAAGAGAACACTTGCAGTAGTGAAATTTCAGTTGAAAAATAATAGGGCTTTCCTGTCAGCCCAACAATCTTTGTTGTATGTTAAATATTTACATAAAAATTGTGACTTGTTTCAACATGTGTAGGTCACCTTCAGGTGATGTGCTTTAAAAATATGGAAGGTTGTACATGCGATGCCAAATTTTGTGCAGTGTAGTTGGCTCTTGTTTATGAAATGTCTTTGAGGTTATGTTTTATTTTCTTGATTTCATTATATTGTAGGTGGGGGTGCACATGTTGTTTTACTAGTGATGTCTGATCTGGCAACATGTTGTCCCTGTGTTTTTTTCTTTTTGTATGTGGCTTTGTTGCTTCTATGTTATGAATTTTCTGCTTATATTTTTGCGCATCTTCATGTTGTTCGGTGTTGTGGTGTGGTACAACAAAAAACAAAACCATGTACAAAGAACATTGAGAAGATATTATACCAAAACAGGTATCACCAATAAAACAGGGACACAAAGTGCATGTCCACTAGTACTGTGATGAAATCAAGAAAAAAAAACCTTGAATGCACATAACAAAAGAAGAACCAAAAGGTACTTGACACAAAATTCAGCATGACAGGTACTGTCTCCCTGCATTTTAAAACAGGTATCACATGAAGGTGACCTACACAGGCTGAAAGATGTCATAATTTTTATGTAAATATTTAAGATGCAATGCAGATTCTTGTTCTGACAGGGAAAAAAAGCCTATTATATATCAATTGAAATTTTATTACCTAGCACAACAGGATGCCAACAGTGAAGACCTGCAGCGGTGTCCATTCACTTCAAAAAATGATTGAAACATGAAGCATTATTCAACAAATCAGTAATGAAAAATCAGTAAACCAGATTTGTACTCATTAACAGTGAACCAAATTCACACTCATGATGCAGACAAAAATGCAGTTACAAGGAGTTACCATGAAGCTAAATTTTTTATCATTCCATGGCACATTTTTAGTTATACAGAATTGTATTATTGTTATGCTCGATACTTACTGTGGTTTTGTGGAATGTGGTGCCATGTAATGTACCAAATTGCACAACATCACGTCGAAGAAGACCACAGTTGAAATGTTTATGACAATGAGAACCTCATATCTCGTGTTGAAATTATAATAGGAAAAATTGGGAGTTGTTACGGTTTGCAGTTGTCTGATTCAGAAGTTTGATTTTCTTGGATACGTCATGTGGTATTTGCTATTCTGCCAACTGGAGCAGAGCTTAAAAAAGTTGTTTTATGAAGTACATTGTTAGAACACAATATAAAACACCAGCACACATTCTTCATGTCAGTGCTGCCACCCAATTGTCAGTATGGGTCATTCCATGCAGGAGGATGTTATCATTCAGCTATAGCCTGTGCATACCAAGTATTGGAAATCTACTGAACCTTGCAAACATTTTGGCAGACACTTCTCATGATCTCTGGCCCTATCGAATTGTGGAATCATTAGTGGTTTATGTATTTTTGAACTATTTAATGTCATGTTCAGTATATCAGATCAGGTAGTGTCGAATGACAGGATGATTTGTGAGTGATAAGCGGGAGTGAATGTGAAAGGAAGCAGTTGTGTGCTAATGTAGGGTACTGTCTGTAAACTGGAGGCTTCATCTTTGACCCAGCACTTGGCTGGTAGCAGATTCAGGAGGTGTGAAACCAAATGCTAAGTTAATGCGTCAATAACTGAGATGTGTGTGTCTAATTTAAACTTTGACATAAGGTACGGCATTTATATGATGTGGGAACAATTTTGTCCTGCGTGAAAATTAAAGGTTTATGAAGATTGATGAAGATTCAGGTCTTCTTTGATGTTGCACCTTGTCAGCTGGACTGACATTTCAGAGGTGCATGAAGCCTCCATCAGAGTCTAGAACTCCTCTTGGCCTTCTCTACTCTAAAGATGGGGGCAGCATTTCCTTGGAATTGTCAGTGACTGTTTACAAGTCAGTGTGGCATAACTTCCCAAAAGTCTTGAATATTACAACGTAAGGAAGGAAACGTAATGGGGATTTTATAAGGTGACACAGCTCTGCAGGTGATAAATGCTTAATAAAACTGTGATTGTGTACAGGGAAGGACAGAAGATAACATGACAAGGCAGCTGGGGGGAAAGAAATCTACAGGAAGGACTAGAACACACTTGACAGCAGAAGATAGAATCAGTTGCATAATGTCCTTTGAAAAAGAATAAAATGTGATTTGTGTAACACATATGTAGCGCCTTTCCACTTTCCCATTCATGAGTCTCTTACCATTTGATGGTGTGCAGCCTGAGTTACTGACAGCATCAGAAAATAAAATGCGCACGCACACACACACGCGCGCGCCTGCTCTGTGTGTGCGCGCGCGCGCGTGTGCGTGCGTGCGTGTGTGTGTGGGGGGGGGGCGGGGGGCACCATGTGCATCAGATGATAGCATAAAGTACAATTGAACAGGTGTGTATACACATGTTTTTTTTATCCTTTGAAATATCCATTGTCATTAACTTCATGCTATAAATACAAATTTATTGTGCTCTATTGGTAGCAAATTTAACAGTGCTGTTAGTGTCTCAGAATAACAAGGATAGGGTGGTCAGTACATAATGAATTTGAAAGGATAGGGAACGAAGCAGTCGTGGCCTAATTTCAGGTATGATTCCAGCACGCACCTGGAGTTACTGAGGTAAACCATGAACATCTGCAGGATAGCTGTTGGGATCTCCTGAATGTGGCCTCTGAAGCTGATTTCATAAGCTGGTGGTCTGTGACCTCTGAAGCTGATACATTATGCACTTACTGTTCAGAATGATCTGAAACCAAGCTATGCCTTATTGCATTTGCTTTGGAACATGGCTATAAAATACATCATTGAAAAGGCCCAAGAAAACTCCATGAGACTGAATGGACTGTCAGTTCCTTTTCTGTGCTACATATTTAATTTAATTGATCAAGATTTTAAACCATGAAGAAAACCATAACTTCTGTTAGTTGGGAGTGTGAAGAGTGGTCTGGAAGTAAACACAAGGAAAGTCTTCTGATATTCAAAACAGTAATTATGTGTACTAAGGTAAAATATATACAAAATTTTGTTTCTCACATCTTGGATGAATGTAGAGTGAGGGTGTTTTAGGAGAGAGTAGTAAGCAGATTATCTGGGTGTAAGATGGTGGAAGTAACAGGAGGTTGGATAAAATTGCCTCTGAGCGTACTAATTTTTACATTTCACCAGATATTGCTGGAGTGCTAAAAGGATGGGATGGTTGAGGCATGGGAGAGATGGGAACTGTGTACAAAATGTTGGGGTGAGGACATGCTAAGAGAGCAGGCCATTTTGAATACTTCGGGTAAATAAGATGATATGAAAACTGATTTTGTAGAAACAGAATGTGACTGTGTGGACCAGACGCATCTGGCTCAGGACAGACACTAGTGGTAGGCTTTTGCTTATACAATAATATGTTGTAGGGTTTCTTAAAATACAGGGATTTATTGTGTAGCTGAATGACTGTTAGCTTCTGAAGAAGAATTGTAATTTTTTCTTGTTTTCCAGACAAGGTGTGTGTTGCAGTAAACACAACTGGTCAGAAAACCATGAATGATAGATGACCGGGCTTGAAGCCTAGTACTAGCATTATGAGCGAAGTCGCTTCTGCACCGCCACTTGGGAGAAATGCGGGAGGAAACAACCTTCTCGCGGATAAGCGACCAGATACAGCATTCATCAAACGACAGAAGCTAGCAGCTTGTCAAAACAATGTACCTCCAGTGCATGGACGTACCAACCCAGCATTACATGTTCGCACACGACTCAGCAACCATCAGCGCAATCTGAGTCTTGATTTTAGGTCAGCATCAAATGTGGATTTTCGTGTTATTTTTGCATTTATTTTTATGCTTCCAGTTACAGGCTTAAAAACCGTACTGATTTACATCTGCTGGAAACTGGGAGAATTAATTGTTAATTCGGTATGCTGGTGGGTCATAAGTCATAAATATTGCTGGATAATATTACAGCAATAGTTCTCATCAAGTTTGGAAGGTGTGTCTCTGCCAATGCAAAAATTAGATTCCACCCAGATGTACATGCAGTCACAGAAAATGAAATGTGCCTAACCTTACAGACTTTAATTTTTATCCATTTTGGTTTGTGAATAACCTTAAAATTTGATATACCTATATGGCAGGCTCATTGAAGATGGTTAAAAGACTCAAAATCTCATAGAAATTCGTATTTTTAATGCAGTCTTGTGTTTTGGTTCTCAGGCATATTATTTCATTCTGCCTGAATGTTATATTTATTTATATAAGATACAAAAGATGACAATCTGTAAACATAGTAGTGTGAAAACCACAAATTTTACATTGCAGAATTTGAACAATACATGATTATGTTGCAGAAGTTACAGTGATCTCTATCCGTGCATGCATTTCCTGTAAATTTATGGCCCCATCATTTCTGCCATGAAAGTATAGGGTATAAGTTGTTTTAAATTCTTTAGTGCTGGCAGGTTATACATAACATAAGATTTTCATCGTATCGTTTGCAAAATCCTGTTATTTGTTCATCATCCATGTCATGGGTGTGGTATATTTTTTCCTGTTTATACAGATGGTCATTATTATTTATTGTCTTAGATCAGTTTACTTTTGCATAACTGCAGGCCATGTCTTTTAAATCTACAGTATCAGGTTGCCTATTCTGCAGTACCATTAATTAATGTTGCTTCTGGCAGCAAATTTTTAACAGTATTTCTTGGCTACTGTGAGCAGGAAATTGGAAATTGTGTACATTAAAGAAATTGTTTGAAATAGAGGTTTTTTATTTCTTTTTACACAGATCAATGGGCATTCTGCTGCCTCCAGTGTCACAAGTCACAACTGTAACAACATTAACAATGCATCATCGTAACCGAAGCCTAGACTCAGCTTTGCAACGAATCCCAGAAGTGGACATTACACCAAGTCCAGAATGTGAACCCACAGAACGAATACCAGGGTCAACCAAAGCAGCTGGTGGAGGAGAATGTACCAAGAATAAGACAAGTGGCCCTCCTGTAGGGAAGGGACGAGACCGTGAGGAGATCACCAGCTTGGGTTCAGATGATTCAGGCATTCTGTGTGGTTCTGATAGTGGGTCTGGTAGTGATGCAAATACAGCTACACGTGAGTCAAGTGTGGAGCAGTTAACTGGTATAGATCACAGTCATGAGAGCTTGGACTTACCGACGCATAAATCAAGTCAGGAGCTACTATCTCATTCAGATCATAGAAAGAAGTTGTGTGTTGACTGTCCTGACTCCATTGAAACCTGCGCTGAACATCACGAAGGGAATCCTTGTACGATTGATATAGATTTTATCCCTGCAACACCAACAGTTGAACTCACGCAACTTTCAGTTGATGTTAGAGAGACAAATGATGAAAATTTTGCTTTTAAGTGCAGTGAAACGAGTGGTGAAAATTCAGGTGCTTCCATACCAGCAACAGAAAGTCAGTCATTTCCTATATTATTATCTCCTTCGTCTCTAACTCTCTGTTGTGGTGGGAGCTCTGAAACAAAGAAATCTGAAAGGGATGTGACACAGATTAAGGGAGCCAAAGGTTTTCTTCTGAGACTTTTTGAAAGCAAAATGTTCGATATGTCAATGGCTATTACCTATTTATTCAATTCAAAGGAACCTGGTGTTCAGAGTTATATAGGTAAGAATGTGTTCTGTGTAATTTTACTGTGTTATGACATGTTAAGATGCGAGTTTCAGTGAATGATCCTGTAAACCATGTTGTAATCTGCCAATATCTCTTTTTGCCTCTGCCCTAGGGAACAAAATATTCAGTTTTGCTGACCATGAAGTAGATTTCTATCTGCCACAGCTTGTCAGCATGTATATTCAGATGCATGATGTAGCTGAAGTTATTCATCCATATCTTGTCCACAGGTGAGAGACCAGCCAATGACTGGAAACCGGGTGGTTGTTATACTTTCTATTGAGTAATATTTATTTGCTTCCACTGCTGCTTAATGACAGCCATGTTATGTCCAGACATTTAAGGTTTTGTTATTCAAACAGAAGATCAAGTTTTTGTAAGAGGCACATTTGAAACCTAAGGTAGCCACAGAGTGATAAGATGTAATGTTTTGGGAGTATGGACACATTTTTGCTCTTTCCTGGAGACATGTCAGTAGAGGATGAAGTTTGAAATTTTGCGATGATGCGTGTTATTAAGTGAATGCTATCCTTGTCACATTTCATTTTTTGGGCCAGATCTGCCATTTTATTTATTTGCACAAATGAACTTTTGTAGTTATGTCGGAAGTTTTAGGGTAAATTTACTGACAAATGTGATAAGCATGTTGATCATAATCACTGTGAAGTCAGTCACAAGATTGAAAGCCAAGACTGAGATGGTGCTCATTCTTCATGTATTGTTAGTAATTCATGAAGAACTAGAGCAGAAATGTAAATCTTACGGTCACCTCTAATAGCTTCACTTTATTGTTTTTTAGAAATATGCCCATGTGTCAGATTATTGCATTACTTTATTGTGCTCTTTTATATGTTAAGATTATAAGCAAAAACTCAGGGTATAAACACCAGTCAGTGAAAGAGTTGCATGTCTGTGGCAGTGCTAAGCTGAAAACCCTAGGGTTTTGTCAGTGCCAAAGTTTTTTGCTGAATGTGAACAGTGTGGAACGGTGCTTCCAGTAGAGTAACACTTATAAAGTGTGCAATATTTATGCCTGTGATGTCAGACATTAACATTTCTTCCATTTGTTCAGTTACAGAGTTGTATCTACAAAAAGGTTATGTTCGCATTATTGCTTTTTTGTGGTTCTCAGATGCAGGAAGTCAGCAGACTTCTCACTGAAGTGTGCGTGGCTTCTTGATGCATATAGTTCAGATGCTCATCTTCCTTCCAAGAAGAAATCCCATGGGACCAAACTGAAAAACCTGATCTTATCAGATGAACTGCGGCCCAAGGAGATGGATACTGTCCCAGCTCGTCGTTCAAGAGTTAGCACTGGTGGCCCTGCACCTGATTATTCAAAGATGAAAGAATTGGCCTCACCAACTATTCCTGTTAGTCCTCCACCACCTCCTCCACCTCCACCCCCTCCTCCTCTTCCACCAGCTACTCCTGTTACCTCACCAAACAAGAAAACTCACCAGCGTTCACGGTCTGATGCCACAGGGCTGTACCCTGGGCATAGGAGAATGTTGCCTGCAGGTAACTTGCTGTTGAGTTGCACATGCTTTTATGTGTACATCCATTTGTCTTGTAAATTTAGGTTTGTGGAACATTTTAGAAACATCCTGTGTGAAGTGAAGAAATAGAATGGAAGGTATGGACTGAATTGGTGTGGCTTAGGACAGGCAGGCTTTTGTGAAGATTATAATAATCCATTGGGTTTCAAAACACGCAGGGTACTTCTTGACAAGCTGAGGAGCTCTTAGCTCCTGAAGAAGAATCCAGCTCTGTGGAATTGGTCGGTCGGTCGGTTGGTTATGGAGTGTGTGTTCATTTAAGTGTTGTGTATGTTACAGGTGTGAGATATGAAAGCTGTATATGTTTCCAGGATTTGAGCGTGTATATTGCTCAAATGACAGTCTTCTGGGTCCTTATGCTATGTAGGATAATAAGTTCATTCCATTGTTTCGGAGGAGCATGCTACCTTGATCTTAAGGGTTACTGAATTAGTTTGGGGTCGATACTAATGTGATTGGGAGGAGGAAGTGTGTTGACTAGGCAGGAAGATGGCTAGGACCGTCCAGTCAGAGCTATGGAAAGGAAGGAGAGTACATTTTTTGTATTGAACAAATGTAAATTAGTAATTTCAAGAATTGTTGGACTCTTGACCTTGAAGATGAAGGTAACCCATGAGCCTGTCATAAATGCTATATGTTAAAGTTTAACAGTTTATACATTTGCTGTTTATAGGTAGCAGCAGCAAGATATGCCTGGGAGACTTGGGGTCAGGAAGAGCATTTGATAATGGTTGCACATGTTTTGACACATGTCAGGGTGTAGTGAATGACCTTCGAGGGAAGCGAACAGATTGCACTTGCAGTGTGAGTCTTCATAGCAATTGTAGTTCATATAACAAATGTTCCACGTATACAGTATAGAACAACATACATATTCAGTCAGCCTTTTACTGGCATTACTTTCTCAGCTTTTCTTCTGTGGGTCGTGCATGTGTGCAGTTCAGCTTGCCAGTCCTGGCATTTTTGCAGTGCTAATTCCATTACCTTAGTTGAGATATGATCTCCAGCTCTCTAGTACTGGGAGATTTAAAATCTCCAATTCCTGGGCAGTATACTCTTACTCTTGAATTAAAATATGGTCACCAGCTGTACAGTTCTGGAGGTTTAAAATCTCTGTTGGTGGATGCTGAAGGTTAATTGCATTACAGGCCATCCTGATTTTACATAATTCATTCCTGGAAATGTGTTCAAGAGTCAAAATATACGAAAGTTGAGCAGTAGGCTCACGTTATAAGGGGGTTTCCATTCCCATTGCTTAAAAGTACATAAAAGTCCCAATTTAAGGGCTTCAAACAAAACAGTTGTACCAGTAATGAATGGTACATTCATGCATAAATTCAACCAAAGGTAATTGATAATGTTCCAGCCATCATGTAAGTGAATATTTTTCATGCTTTTGATGACTGTGTAAGAGATGGCCAGTGAAACTCATTCTTCATAAGCCATTGATAATATTAACAACATTGTTTAAAAACATTTTCATACATCTACTTCACAGTACAATGGCCATGTCATTCTACATGCACGAATTACATATCGCCACAATCATGAGGTAGGTCAGCTTTCTTCCACCAGATGGCTTTACCAGATTAAATGGCTAGGATAGCCAACAACAAAGAACGTGCGGCCCCACCAAAATCAGTCAGCATGAAAACTCAGCGATCCCGAGCAACTTTAAAGCTGTTGGGTTACAAAATAGAAACAATATGAATAAATTTTTTGAAGTTATTCCTTGCCTTAAATTCTAGTTATCTCACATACCCTTTCTGGCATTTAGTAGGCACAAAATACAGTTTCAGACACCATTTTACAGCGCCACTGTATGATGGTTCGCAATATTTGTTTGTCAGCTGTGTACGAAAGTGCAATTTCGGCATACAGAAGACGTATTGGGGGTGAGAATTTGTAATGTACGGAACTGTGGGTGGTATGAAAGTTTCCAAAAGTTGAGGACAGCCTGTAATTGGTTTATATTGCTAGCTGTGCGGGTATAAAATTCTATCTATGTCTGTAAACCATGTGGATCATATGGGTTTGGTGTGAAAGCAGCTTAAAGAGCTTGAAATTCACAGAAAAGTGGTTAGGGATGAGATCTCTGCCTTCTTGGTTGTTGCAAGGTGGCAGCTGGATTGCTAGTGATGTTTCGGGACAATGTGTTGGCCCCATCTTTGTCAGTCGAATGCCTAGCAGTGTCTGTGTCCTGTAGAGTAAAGTAGTTGGGGTCATGAAGCCGTATACTCATCTGCCTCTAATGCAGAAGTTACAGTTGGAGCTGAAACTTGTTTTCTGCGTATGCATTAATTGCATAGCATTTACTGAAGCATAGGTCAACTTTATTTATTATCGGTTATTTTTTACTTTTTATTTATTTTATTGTGTCCTATTTTTTCTTATTCTGTGGGTACCATCTTTCATCTCTTCACCATTGTGATGACTCCTCTGTAGAACTTGGGGAAAGGTGTAATTTGCACTTGAACATTTACTTAATTGTGAAGTCAAATAACCCACTACAAAATGCAGCCATAAAGTGTGATACTTAAGACATAGTGTAAGAATTTGATACTTATCATGCTGAACGTCTGTGACCTTACCTGCTTTTGTTAATTTAGGCTCCACGTTTAGCTCCGGAATTGGAATTCATCAAGGCCCTTATATCCATTGGTAAGCTTCTAAGTTCGATTCCCACAAAGGAAGCAAAAACAACTCATCTTCTTGCTGAACTTCACACATTGAACCTTAATCTTCCTGCCAGAGTGTGGTTGCCTATACACAGTGAAGTCCCACATCATATTGTGAGAATACCTCCACAAGCATCTGCAGTACTCAATTCAAAAGATAAGGTAACTGTCATTATTGTAAGATGCACGCAGTAAGAGTGTGCCAATTTAACGTTTATGGGATAAAAATACAAACTTTGAATTAAACAGTCATCATTATGTAGTTTTCACCATGGGTGTAACTACAAAGCATTGGAGCTGATAAGAGTAGTGCCAGCATTGTACCGGACTGATAGTAAACTTTAAGCAGTAGCTCCATATTTAGAATAAATGTAGTTAATGTACAAAATCTTCAATTCCTTGAAGTAAACCAGTCACAACCAACCTTGTTTTCTTCTTTTTATTTTAAGTCTATTGGGCTACCGGTTTTGGCCAGTTACGGCCATCATCAGGCTCCTGATGATGGTGGCCGTAATTGGCCGAAACAGGTAGTCCAATAGACTTAAAATAAAAAGAAGAAGAAGAAAAGTTTGGTCGTGACTGGTTTACTTCAAGGAATTGAAGGTTTTGTGCATTGTATACACACACCAACGGGGATGTCTAACATGAGATTTATAAATGAAGTTGTTATTATGTGTACTTTGAAGTTATAAATTAAAATCACATATTTATGTTTACCGTTAATGCATATCAACTGCAGCTTAATTCCACTGGTCATGTGGCATGTTATGTCATTGTTTAAGAAAATGTGAGACAGTTATCTTTGTGTGACACTCTTTGTATATCTTGGTGTTAGACTCTAGCATTTTGTTCGTACCTTATATGTCGCCACCATGTGCTTTGTACATCATACTGTGGGACTCACTGAGGTGTTCTTTTTGCACTGAGTATGAAGGAACAGGTTGCATGTTCCTCCTTGTTCTGTTACGTCTCTCATTTGGGGCAGGGGTGACACATATATTTTTTTAATTTGGTTATGTGTTACTAATTTAAGATTTTCCACTTTGATGCAGTCTGTGAAATTTGTGTGGAGAGTCCCTATTCCTCTTCCTCTCTCTCCAGTCAGTGTTATTCCTCTCATTGACAGGTGTCTCACTGTGAAAGCGTCCATTTACAAAACATTAGAGGTGTCTGAGATGGAATTTTAAAGTACTGCATCACTTTTCTGTGCACCAATGGTATGCTTCCCAGTATCGGTGATGGGGTCATTGTTGTCTGTTTCCCATAAATAATAATAAGCAAAGAGCGTCCAACAGGCACCTTTCACACAGTGAATGGTACTCCGCATGTAACGTATGGTGTTTTGGAGGTAAATACAAAAGTTTGAACACCCTGAGTTAAAGGCCTTCATGATGATGTGCTGTGCACTGGTTAAGCCACAACAAGATGTAGGTGTTCTTTAATGTACATCTTGTTTTCAAGCACTGTGGCAAGTAACAGAATAATTTTATGGCAACCCCTACAGTTCAGCTGGCTTTATATTTGCATAGAAAATTGATTTTTGTCCTTGTTGCACAATCACAACAAAAAGTCACAAAAAGAGTCTCAGTTTCATCATGTCTGTCTTTTTCTATCAGCATGTGAGAACCTGAGAGAACACTGAACAAATTTTATGACATTCGATATTGATCACTTTCCCTAAAATTTGACAAATCCCAGTTTTAGTTAAAATTAGACAGTAATAATAGACACTTTATGTGAAGGCTTGCATGTGTTGCTGTACAAATCTGTAGTGTTAACTCATGCATAGCTCATGAACTATTTATTAGGTCTGCGCTCTGCTAGGGTGTTACACAGCATCGAGTGGTAATCATTTAATGATGTTTTGGGACAACATATCTGTCCCATCATCAAGGGTGAAGAAGTCCAATGAAGTCCTGTGTCATTGGACTTCTTGACTGTCAAAGATAGGACTGATACATTGTCTCGAAATGTCATTAAAGGATTACCACTTGACGCTGCGTAACACCCCTGAAGAGCGCATATCTCATCAACATCATGGTGGAAGCCTGAAATCGTAAATATTTGTTAGCTTAAAAAATGTTCTGAGCTGAATTTTTAGAGAAAAATGAGACATTTTTATACTTGGTATATGTTTGTGTAAGTCTTAACAGTTTTCAAGTTAATGAATCAGCAATTCCTGTCTCGGAGTTCTAAACCAAATGTGTAATTTTCAGAACACACTTTGAACACACAATTTTTTTTCTATATTGCTACATGATGCTGTACTTCAGTACTTGTAGCTCGCTTGAACAGCCTTTACATATTGGAAAGAGTACAGAGCAAATTTCGTACTACCATTGGGTGCTCTGTGTTATGTCTGTGGTAGACAACTGGAAACAGATAACTTGACAGAACACCTACAGTTTTATATATGTTAGATGAGTGAGACTGGTAAGAAGTCTATTTGTTCATTAACCCTTTAAAGACGAAGTGTATCGTTTTTATATAAGGACTCAGTGCATACCGCGCTGTAAACACTCTCCAAGTCGGTTACAAAAACTAATCTATTAACGCTGTGTAAGGCAAAAGTTGCTGTTTATTCTGAGATCCGTACAAAACGCATAAACGCAATGTGGGCACCACGTAGAATTTTTTAATCTTAAACCTGTGTTCAGTAAAGTTACCGCTAGGCTTTAAAAGGTTAAGAGAAATGAGTATTACACTGTTGTTAGAGTAATGCTTTACTGGTGCTAGAAAGTTGAAGCAAAGGAATATAATATCAGAGTGTAATCTTTTGACTGTTGATAGGCTCCCTACATAATCTATGTAGAGGTCTTAGAGGTGGAAGATATTCACACTTCGCCAGTACCACCGAAGATCATGAACACTCTGCGCCACACCAAGTCAGAGGAAAACTTGGCAGCTGAGGTTGCTGCGCAGGCAGAAAGTGCATCTCTTTGTGCCTTCAGTGTATATGGCAATCCTGATGAAGAGACTGGAGACTGTTGGTCTCAGGAAGATGACGAAATATCACAACAGGTAACTCTGGTTAATTTAACCCTTTCGTATCCTTTTTATTCCAAGCCTCACTTCTACCAGCAGCAAAATGGCATTTGTGTGTTGTGAGGTGTTGTAAAACACCTGCCATCTGTTGTCCTTGTATGTGAACTACTAGAAGAGATGTCAAAGGACATAAAGAGCAAGGATGTAATGTTAATCCTATGGTCATGGTGTTACACAAAGTGTGTAAAATTTGTGTTTGAAAGATTCTGACAGTCGAGCTGTTCAGTAAAATTGAGTTGTGAGATCCGAGGTTCTAACGTCAGTGGTACTGGAGTTTCAAGTCATCTGGGATGTTATACTGTGTCACTGGATAAGTAGTTCCTGCTGTGTTAAAGGTGTTGTGAGTGTTTGAAGTACAAGGTATGGTTTAGCCAGTGATGCAACGTAACAGTTCAGAAGATTTGATTATTTGAAAATTATGATGCTGAAAGCTTTCTGAGGAAGGGTGGAAGACGTTTAATAGTTCCAGAATATTTGTCATTAGAAGCATTGAGTGTAGGCACCTGACATGCATGTCAAAGATCTGGATTCATTCCCACATAGGATGGCTTTTGGGGCTGGAAGCTTTTGTCTTTCTTCAGAGTATTAGTAGATATATGTTATGACGTTCCTCACTGCAGTCCTCATATTAGGTTATTCTTTTTGATGACTTTTCTTGCATTTACCACAGTGTTCATAAATTTTGTTTGTAACTGTATTCGCGAGGTAGAACAAACTTCAGTTCTGGGTAAGAAGTTTTATATATGCAGAGCATGTGAAATTATTTGAAGCCCTATTTACAAAACTGAAATTCATTCACCACACATAAGCCTTTAACAAACATTATCTTACTGCCATTGTAATTATTATTAATACCATTGTAGCCTGTTATTAATTTTTACTGATTCAGTGATGGGGAAGGTAAACATATTTGATTTATTGCTCTGTGAACATTTGTGAAGTTGGATCTCCACATAAAAGCAATTAATGGCAGTACAGTAACAAAATTTGTACCACAGTTTATTTTAAAGTACTGAAGTGTGCTCATTTATCTGTCTGTATACATTTAAACCATTTTTATTTTACTTTATTTGGTCTCTGTGTGGTCGATCTCAGGAAGAATATTTGGAAATGTACTGTCTGTATTGATATTGATTTAAAGAGACAGAAGAAAAACTGAAACAAAGACCATTGTTGTAAATGACTGGTGTGAGTGTGTGTTCACCATGTGGTAAATTTAAGTTTTCAGTTGAGCACATGAAAGCGTTCTTGAAGCTTTATCTCTTTGGGAGATGCGTAGATACCAATAGGAGGATGATGGTGGTCCAGTCTGTCAGTCACCAGAAGCATTGAGGCTTGCATTCTGTAGAGTGACCAGGCGCTGAATGCTTATCTTTCCTGATGGAACATTGCAGCCTGTTAGTAAAATTAGTTGCTCATGTCGTTAATGGTATTGGCTGGTGGGGGGGGGGCGCCAGCACGGAGGACATGCATTTTAATCCAAAATAATTATTCTTCACACAAGCTTCTTGGCAAGTTTTGTCCTAATGGCTGCATGGGGGTGTTATGATCATGGCTGTGTTTCCGTTGGACCTTCTTGTCTCCTGATCACACTTTTCTTGATTTTTAAACGTCCCATTTAACAGAATTGATGATGTAGAGAATGACATTAAGAAAGATGGAATTGTTAACTGGAGACAAGTAGCATAGGATAGAGGTGGATGGAGGAGAGCAACTAGGAAAGTGCTTATTCTCCTTGGATAGTGCGGTCACAGAAAGAGAAGGAGAAGGATGAGGAGGAGGAGTTGGTGGTGGTGGTGGTGGTGGTGGTGGTGGTGGTGGTGGTGGTGGTGGTGGCGGTGGCGGCGGCGGCAGTGGTGGTGGTGGTGGTGGTGGTGAAACAATTTGTGTCTCATAGACATGAAATGTCTTGCCATGAATTGTTTGTTAGTGTAGTGAGCTACACCAGTTTGCTTGTACACAGCATACCCTTTCTTATTTAGAGAGTTTGTGTCTGGATCATGCAATTTCCAGGTTGTAATAAAACATATAGTGAGATCTGAACACTTGTGGGTGTTTATGTATGCTTTAATTATGGCTTCAAATCTTAAACAGGTAGTAAATAATGCAAATTTTAATGTGAAAAGTGAAGAGTATAATTATAGTCAGCTAACTGAACTTCGAATTTTTCCTGATTTCTAGCAAACTTGTATTACATTCTAATTTATTTACCAGCGTGTGTGGTTTACCATTTCCAGTACATGCAGCTCCGCAAACCAATTGATCGTGATACAATCTCCCAGTTAAGTCAGGAGTCAAGTGATTCTCGTGAACCTCCAGTGTTCATTGCTGCGGGTGATATTCGACGACGGTTATCAGAATCATTACATGATTCACGACGGGCAGCTTTTACGCGTGATCCGGAAGATCCCTCAGCTGCTGCACTGAAAGAGCCATGGGAAGAAAAGGAAAGGCGAGTAAGGGAAGCTTCACCGTATGGTCATATGACTTCATGGCGTCTTCTGTCAGTAATTGTTAAATGTGGTGATGATCTACGACAAGAGCTTCTTGCGTCACAGTTACTCACCATGCTGCAACGCATCTGGGAAGCAGAAAGGATTCATCTCTGGGTTCGCCCATATAAGTAAGTATTGTCTGAGTATGTACTTCATTAGCAGTCACTATTGTTTTTCAGAATTTGGCAGAATTATTTACTTTAAGAATAATATTACTGTGGTGTAACAGTATAGCCACTCATATCCCTTGACCCTGCATAACCACATAGTTAATACAGCATTATTAACCTTCTAAAGCCTAGCGGTAACTTTACATACCACCAGGTTTAAGATTAAAAAATTCTACGAGGTGCCCACATTGCGTTTATGTGTTTTGTATGGATCTCAGAACAAACAGCAACTTTTGCCTTACAAAACATTAAGAGATTAGTTTTTATAGCCGAAGTGGAGAGTGTTTACAGCGCGGTACGGACTGAGTCCTTATATAAAACAGATACGCTTCGTCTTTAAAGGGTTAAGTAAGCCACAGAACTAACATCTCTGTTTCAAAAAAGTATATGTAATCACACCAACGTTTGCACAAGTTAGAAGTAAAAGATATTAGTTACAACCTGACATGTTTTGGTGCTCTGTGGCACCATCATCAGGGGAACCATAAAAAAACTGAGCAATAAAACACTAGATGGCTGGGCGCAGCTCTGTTTTATTGCTCAGTGTTTTTGTTGGTGTGATTTTATACAGTGTTAGCGACATTACGTGCATGGTATGGAAAACGTTAAATTTATCTCTGTTTCAGTCTTATGTGCTGTACTTTTCAGATTAAACTAATGTCATCTAATGTCTTATTAACTCCGCTGTACTATGAGTTAGTGATGTATCTCTGCTTAAAATACATCTGTTTTTTTCTGCTGTCTGTCATATCTGACTGTGGTTCTTACATATGTAAATTATAACTATTTTGTGTCTTGTTTTATTCCTTTAAGGATCTTGTGCTTATCAAATGACACTGGACTTATTGAGCCAATCCTGAATACTGTATCTTTACATCAGATAAAGAAGCACTGTCAGCTTTCATTGCTGCAGTATTTTAAACGGGAATATGGGTCCCACAACTCAGAAGCATTCCTCACAGCACAGCGTAACTTTGTAGAAAGTTGTGCCGCATATTGCCTTGTCTGCTACCTTGTGCAAGTGAAGGACAGGTAAGGATCTGTTAGAAGAACTCTGTGAGGATCATATGTCATTGGATACTGTAATTATTAAAATGACTGAAATTTAAATTATTACAAGGCCGGGATATTGAACTGCTAATAAAGTTGCTGGTATTACTACATTACAATCAGTCGTTTCATTGGTGATGTGTAAACAGTTATTGAATGGTGTGGACACTTGAAGAAGTGTGTGTGAAGTGGGTTGTTTGCTGGGGTAATCCTGCTGTTTTACATTATTTTGTGGCAGTAAAGTTTTTATTTTGGTGATGGTTTTATTTATTATCTTTCCTTTGTGTTCAAAACAAGTGTCAACAACAACTGGATATTGTGTGGGGATTGAACTGTATATTTTCAAAAGCTCAGAATTTTATAAATTCTTTGTACACTTGAGGTGAAGTTTTCTGATTTTCTTGTTGTCAGGCACAATGGTAATATTCTTCTCAACAGTGAGGGTCATTTGATCCACATAGATTTTGGATTCATTCTGTCCACATCGCCTCGGAATTTGGGATTTGAGACATCGCCCTTTAAGCTGACTCCAGAATTTGTTGAAGTAATGGGTGGTCTTGGCTCTGATATGTTTGAATATTTCAAGATATTAATCCTGCAAGGTCTGATAGCAGCACGAAAACATATGGATCGAATTCTTAATCTTGTGGAGATTATGCGTTCAGGTAATAACACTGCTTATATGATCAGCTGTTCATATCTGTGTTATGATACAGTCACGGCATACTGTCCATTGTCTGAAGTACATGTTTCAAGAGCTGTTCGATCTTTTGGGAGTTGGTTGGTGTTCTACTGATGGTTTTTTAAGATAAGTGTAAAAATTGACAAAGACGTGCTATTAAATGAACATTTGTAATGGACTCTTTAACATCTTTATTTCTTTTTAGTCAAAATGTTCCAGAGGTTGGCTGTGCTTCCTTCATCAGGTACAAATTAAAAATACTGTACTTGTTGTGTTAGGCAGTTTGAGTACTGCAGTACTGAACTATGCACAATGTCCAGAACTGCAGTAATCTGGAACTACTCTGTTGGGTCCATTTGAATGAGATAATATCTACCTCATGGACAGGTGATTAGCTGAGTTTGATGGACCCAATATGGTAGGTTTCATATTTGTATTTTTACGTTATGATGGAAGTGGTGGTGATAGCTTCTGAAACACAATTTTAACAAAACAAACAAAAAATAAAATTGAAAATGGCAGAGTTTGCTTACATTCTGTGTCAGGAAGGATACACATGGCAAAGTCATGCTTCTGCCAGTGTATATGAATACCGGGAGCATTTGGCTGCACATGTTGTGTGAGTCCAGTGTGGGAGAGAAGTATTGGGAGTGTCTAGCCAAGGAAAAATTATTTCATGTGTGTGTGTGTTTTATTTTTATTCTAGGATCACAGCTACCATGCTTTAAGTCAGGTGCAGCCACTGTTCAAGGTCTGAAGAATCGCTTTCACTTGAACCTTACAGAAGAACAACTTCAACTATTGGTGGACAACTTAGTGGAGTCAAGCATTCATTCCCTGAGCACCAAACTATATGATGGCTTCCAGTATCTCACCAATGGCATTTTGTGAGCTTGTCAGGCTATCAGGTTCCTCTGAAAATGCGTGCATATGTGTCGCAAAACCTACAAATGTAATCTGTGAAGTCAAAGGAATATTGTGGAAATTGAAGACAAATGGTGTTAAAGCGATTTTAAATTGCACATCGAAAAACAATACAAAGTTGGACTGTCTGGTTCAAGGATTTGTAGGTCAGCTTGAGCTCAAATTTCCAAGATCCCATTCTTGCCTAAATGTCAGCATTTAACTTTTGAAACAACTTGTCTTTTTTTTTATTGATGTCCTAAAACCTAAGACAAGTGTAACATTTACAGAATTTCAGAATCTCATGTCATTGAAACCTCAAGTAGGATGAACATTTTCATAAAAGTGCATCATAGAAACATGATTTATAATTATTTCATTGTGTGTAGAGCTTTTTTTTTGTGTGTGAAGATGTGTGCATCATGTACGTCCTTTGTGTAGTGTTCTGACTTAATTTTTTTTCTTCTTGGTGGAGAGTATGTCAGGACTGTGTAACATTCTTGAATTTTTGCAAGATTACCGTCAAAATGGTATTTCTGGACTGAGGTTCTTGATAAAACCAAAACCAGATACAGACCGTTGCATGTGCATGGAAATTAATACTCATCAGGTTATATGATTTTCATAAGGAATATGGAAGTTTTTATATATTTACCTTTAAGTGTTACATTTACAAAATGTCATTACAATACTGTTTACAGTTTGGGTGAATTCTGATGCGTGTTTGTTGTGGCAAGTTAGAAAACATTAAATGCCACTGGAACATCATCAGAATAATAAACCCATGCAGTACCTATGTGCATCTAGATTAGAATTTTTTTACCTGTTGGATTTTGGTGGCTGCAGGTACAATGCAAAACCATTGGGAAGTAACAAATGTTGCTTGACGTCCATTTTGTAACCATAGGATTCCAGTTTAGCATTTGGCTCATACATTGCTTACTATCAAGTAACTTGTTTAAAAATGTCCTATTGATCATGTTATATGTTTATTTCTTATTTATATGTGATACGTTTAACAATATTGTTGATGATGTCGTATTGCAGATGAAGGAATGTTCAAGTTGTCTCGAGCAGTTGTGGCTTTGTGCCATTTGGTTAGCTCTGTAATATGAAATCTCAGTGTACAGTCAATTCTTGTAAAATTAATGGTCATTACTTTTCAAATTCTGAAACGAAATACTTCAAGGACAGTATTTTTTAGTGTAATACCTTTCAGAACTCCTCACAGTTTCCAATGTATGTCTCAAATTTGTATTTGTAAGACTGATGGGCCATGTTAATATCATTAATGCGAAACTGGTTCTTTGTGTACACTTTGTTTCTTGTTCGTGTGCGACTATGATATTTTAAAGGAAATTTATATGTACAATACTGGTATCCCACAAATATTACATCACAATGTTATGTACATAACTTCCAGGCAGTCTCTGAATGTTCAATTATGAATGAACTGTTGCTTTCTTGGTATATTAAAAGTTATGTAAGGCAATGGGGCTCTTTGATTTATTATGAAGGATGCTTTATGAATTACCAGCAGACATTCACATGAAGGTGAAAATTATTGTTTCATATTTCTGAGAATGAAATTGGCTTCTCATGGACCGACTCTTCTTCATATTTGGTGCTGGAAAAATAACAGGTGTATGAAACCTGTTCTTACATCTTGGCTATGCTTTACATGAAACCCTTATTCTTCAGTAACTTAGTGCCCTCTGTCCAACTGTTATGTTTTCTTAGTTTTCTTTTCGTATTTGCTTCATTTATTTACAGTATAACAGGTTTGATGACATATAAGAATGAATCAGATTGTGACTATAAAAATAAAAGCATAATGCAATCCCTTATTTCACAGTACTGCTTGCTATGGAAAGACACGGAGGTTTCAGGATTGAAATGTAGAATAAACTGTATGAATCCTAATTATGATACTTGCTACTGCGTAAAATCGCCAGGAGTTTAAATAAGGCACTGGCGCTGTTGTTTGTAAGGATTGCTGTGTATGTTACGTGGGTGCTTCCAGGGATGGTTAACATTTTCAAAAGCTGAAAATATCCGTAATACAAGTATATTATATCTCAGTTACATTATTTATTACATTTTAAGTAATTTTAAAATGTCACGAATGTTAAATCAAGGCTTATGGCTTGTTTCATTCCATTTTGTGTAGTATATACAAGATCATTTATTGCATATTGAAAATTCTTCCAGAACAGATAAAGGAATGTTATGCAGATTTACTTAGTAGCATGAAGTTTCCAGTTTCTGAATGCTGTTTGTCACAATAATACTGTTCTTTAAGTTCCTTCTCAATTTGTCCACAGTTTGATACTATGAATAGTGTATGTTATGTATATATATGTCATTCCATTTGTATTTTATGAAATAAAAATGAATAATGTGCATTGCGTTTAAGGGGCATTATTCTTTAAATCACTATGGTCTAAAATCATAATCTTTGTGTGTGTTCCAGTTACATGCCAATTTTTCGGGTGTATACATGGGAATGCCACATTTAATTTGGTCTGGTATGGTTTCTATATTAGGATTGCTTACCCCATTTTAATAGCTAAGTTTCATACTCGCTAATGGCCTTGTGTTCATTTTAGTGACCTACACTAACTAATTTGAAGTAGTTGCTGTTCCACATGTCATGTAGCAGGTTTATTGGCACTGCTTACAAATTGTTGAGCTGTATGCAATCCTACCATATTGTCCTTGAGGAAGGCTGTATTAACCGACAGATGTAGAAGAGGTTCATGCTATATGCAATCAGTATTTTAGCATACTGTCTGACAATCTGGGGTTTCTCAGATGAACAGGTAAATATCATCTATATCAGCAGACAACTTATGCAGGGTGCATTAGCTGTCAAAAAACAGTGATGAAATGTATCAAAAAACAGTGATGAAATGTACCTGGTCTCCAGCATAAGGTTTTCTCTTTTTTAAGTGTCAGTACTGTATGACAGTAGAGAGAAGGCAGAAAGGAGTTTCAGGTCTGTATAATGAAATCTGATGGTCATGTCTAGTGTTGGAGTTATCCCAAAGTTGAAAGTTCACACTCAGTAAACTGAAATTGGACCCGACTGATTTGAGGTAAGTGGGCATAGAAGCAAGTCATTGGTGATATTGATGCCAGTGTGTGAAAGCCACAAATGGATCCAGTGAAAACCAAGTTGATTTAAAATGCAGACGTGGTGTGTAGTATGTTGATATGAATGTACAAGTATGTTGCATGTAAAAAACAAACATTACTAATATTTTATGTAATATTATATGCAGGCAGTAGAAGCCAACAGTACAAATATTTTTTTTAATAATGAATATCATTATATTTATAGCTGCTGTTACATTTTTAAAACTGTTATGCATGAAATTGACATATTAGTATTATATATTCCTTTGTACTGACATTGTCTGAGGATGGTGATTTGTTACTGAAACGTGTAGGATGGGTCATGTTTGTGGATATCCTGTGATCAGAAGTTCAAGAGGGGGGCAGCCCAGTGCATAGGACACAGACTTCTGTCCAAATTCTTTGGCCTTACAATTCATCAGGTAGTTCTGAAATTGTTACTCCAAGAAGAAAGTTGTAGTCTAGTGGATAAGGCACTGGATTAATATTCTTTATGAACAGAGCAGTTTGAGACCGGCAGGTGGCAAAGACTTGGACTCCAGAATATTTTCTGTTAGGATCCCTTGGCCTCGCATTGTATCTGGAAGTCCCACAATTAATTATTTCAACAAGAACTTCATGGTCTAGTGGATAAGAAGCTGGAACAGCAATCGCAGGTGCAGCAGTTTGAGTCCATCGGGTTCCAGGGTCGTCAGGCACCAGAAGAGACATCAGGTCCCAGAATTGTGGCGGAGAAGTTAGAAGTAAAATGATAGAGTGTAGAAAAAAATTACTACTAAACTCATAAATTTTAAAAATTGTAGTGTGGCAGGAATTTGTAGCTGATGAAATGGACTATCACACCCGTAGTATTTAATACCAAAAATTCTTCATTACCGCTTCCTAATTAGAAAAATTGTTACTACCTTGGAGGAGTTTTTTTTTTTTGCAGTTGCGGTTCGCCCCGTGCGTTGACAATTCGTAGTTCATACTATTCCCGAAAGATGGCCCTCGCATCAAATTTAATTTGCGTTCTTGTTGTAAACTCCGTCGTTAGATGGAAGGTCAGCACACACACTACTCGTGCTCCTGTTCATTGGTTACGGCGGTTCTCTCCGCGAGGGTTAATTGGCCTAGTCATGAAGCTACTCACTCACCACTATTTAGTGCCGCGGTGAACCTGTAGCTCTCCTTCCCCTGCATACTTCAATGGTGTAGACAGGAACAACGTGTTACTGGTGTGCTGTCGGGTTAATAGATGAAATATTGTAGACTGTGTCAAAACCGTAACGTCAATGTACCATGGTATAGTTGCAAAGCCGGAGCAATATTTGACGAGCCATCTGCCGGCAAAATATGTAAGCTATCATTCGATACCACATCGTCGTGGTACGCAGGCGCGGTAATACAGTAGTGGGCTTTGGGCAGAAGGTACTACCAGCAGCTGGTCGCGCAAAATAATCAAACCACGAGGTGGTGTGGTCGGAAGTGTTTTACGTGTTTGTGAATGAGTGCGTGTGACAAAAATTGTGTGACGGTTACTTGATATCGTGCGGTAATTTTTGTGAGGTTCGTGTGCGTTGAATTTCATATCTTTGCTCGTTGTGTAACGAACGTGTCGTGGTCACCGGGCTAGCTCGACTTGGATATAAGGTAACTAGTTCGAAGGTTCCAAAGCGTTCGCGAGTGAAAGTGTTGTTGCAGCGCGGCTCGGCCATATTTCGGTCCGACCCGGCTGGTTGGCTGGTAGAGTTAAGTGGCTGGGGGGTTAGTAAAGAGAAAAAGAGACACGCCCCATAATTCTGAAAAACAACCTGCAATGTGAATGGATGAGTAGGTGCGTGTGTGGCCATGCTAACATGTGGCATTAATGGTTATGTATGACAGGCTTGTCTGCGGCCAAAGCAAGCGATTGAGTGACAAGTGAAGTACTGAACTCGTGAGAGCCCCAACGCAACAAGCTGACCGGCGGACTGCAGCGAAACATGGCTGACGACGAAGTGTTGTTTGATGACGTTTATGAACTCTGTGAAATCATTGGCAAGTAAGTTGAGAGAATGTCTCGAGTGCCCTGTGTGTGTGTATGTGTGTGTTTGTGCACAAACCAAGAAATTCGATCTCTCCATGTCCAATATTTCTCATTGCTAATCAGTATTTCTCTCCTGTTAAGAGGTTAGGGAAGCTTGTTTCCACTTACGTATAAGTAATCGTTTCGTTTATCTGGCTCAGCGATGGGTTATGTGTGGAAGCAGGCGTTCCTTAATCGCGTGTAACATATAATGAATTGTCCGTTAATGGAAAAGCCTGTCGATAGTCCACGCCCCCATTAGGCTAGGTACAGCCATGAACGGGAATTTATTGGGGTTGTAGAACATGAGTGCATCAGAAACAGTGCTAAAAGATGTTGAATGCAATACCATTGTAGATAAAAGCATAGTTTAATTCCTTTAGGAAAAGATGTGTGATGTTTGTTAAGAGGATCCTAGCTACAGACTTGACAGACATCTGTTTCATTATTTTGTATGTTTTGTTCATTATAATTGTTCTTGGGTTACTTTGAAGATGGAGGCAAGAAGCTCCCCTGAAACATTGTTACTTATATACCAGATGACATGGCTTCAGATGACAGAATACTGTGGGGATCTCAAATTTCGCAAAAAAGTTTGTTTTTTCATTGAATTAAGTGGATATATTTTGAAATATTGTAATTAACACATAGGATGAAATTTCACACGCAAAGAAATTATCATGTATGAAACTGTGGGCGCTACTTATGCAAACTCATTGGATTTTTGGAAATTTGTAATAGGTAATATAGAAAATATGCTTATTACATGAAAACAAATGGAATGCTTCATAACTGGTAAGGAGGCTGGTACCTGGTTGAAGGTGCACTGAAGGCATGAGTTTTAGGTGTTGCTGAATGTTGTGCTTACTGCTGAATTTTAGTAAGAAGTGAAAAAGTCGAAATACTATGTAAGGAGTGTGCATGTTAGAATTACTGGTTAGTAAGTAGGGGTAGTGGCAATATGCTGCATGTATTAAATATGTCTTCTTTGATATTTTAAAAACACTTAAAAGAAATCGATTATCATTCGGGAAATATTTAATCTGGATGCATTGTTAAATGGAATTTAAGTGTGGTGGCATGTATGAATATACTGAAACTCATATATGTATATGTATGTGTTGTATGGATACATGAGTAGTTTGGGAATTTCAAAAATGTTTTGTATCCAGAGTGAACTATTTGCACTCTGAATGGTATTGTGTATGAGATGCTAAGGTGCAAACATTCAGAACATTAATGTGGGGATGTGACCATATTTTTAAAAATTCTCAGTAGAGTTAAAATTAGAGTACTGGATCATTAGGGAAGTTTCTGTAATTTTCTCTGAATGTTTTTCAGGTGTTTATTCAAGCAGTGTTTTCTGGGGTAGGTATCAACATGCTGTAGTTCTTCAAATTAGGGGGATGAGGCATGTCTGTGTGCATGTTTGTGTGTGCGTGTGTGTTGTGTGTGTCTTTTAATATGACCTTACTTTTTGAGAGATATATGTGGCAAGACAGTGACTGCAAAGCATGTTCATAAGGTTGTTATTGTAGGGAGCTAACAAAGAATGGGGACGCACATATATCATGCATAATAGGTTACTGTTTACCATTCTTCATTCACAGACACTTTGAAATATTCTCATTTGTACAGCACAAGCTATATTTGTGAGTGAAAATTCTAATGAAATATCAATGTGTATCTTTCTTTTGCACACTACAATTAGTGTTGATTCACATACCTTTCTTTGTGTGTTGCTAACCTTTTGTATTTGAAGTGTAGGAAACATAATGAATTTGGATTGCCACCGTAGTGATACGGGGCAAGCGGTGGCGCAGATGGTTGGGGCATTGTGCTGCAAGCCGAAAGGTCGCGGGTTTGATTTCCGATGGGGTCACTGGATTTTTCATTGACTTAATCCTTCTGGACGCACTATGGCCTTGGGGTCGACTCAGCCTCTAACAGAAATGAATACCAGGGATATCTCTTATGCCGGTTATCTAGAAACCCTGGGAGTCTCAACCTCCAGGACCCCTAAGGGTCTGTCCTGGCCTGTGCAGGGATAGTTTTATCCTTGTGCAGTTTACCCTTATTTCGTGACGCTTTTATACCAAGCGTACATGTTGTTACAAAATGTTAGCAAATATCTGCAACTAGAAAAACAAATTTGTCGAGACGCTTAAATGGCGAAGGCGCCATCTTTGAATATGATATTTAGTATATTTAAGTACGCAGTTATGTCTGGTGCTTAAACTTCGGTTCCTTAAACACTAACAAACATTTCGTTATTGGAAAGTAACGTGTTGTGTGTATAGAATCTGGATGCTTCTTTTGTAATTTACAAGTTTGATTTAAATTATTTGCCAAACCTCTTTAAAACATGTTTCGTTTAAAACATTTTAACAATCCTGGGTGCAAGCGTTTACAGAGAGTTGAATTTAGAACGAATATATGAAGTGGCCATGTTCATTATAACCCTATCAATTATCCAGCGAAATGTCACGCGGCTGTGGGAAGTTAAAAGGCAAAGGTGTGTATAGGTAATGCTATCCCTGTGAACGCTATGAAGGCATACAGAGGTTTTGAATTATATCTCCACACATTCTTAACCTCGGAAATGGGTGGGGGTGAGTGTTGAGGTACACGCTTCGGCCGCTGGACCTCCGGGTAGGCGTTTCCGTTACCAACTGAGCAGGTGGCTGGGAAGGCATCATAGTCGGTCTGGACGCTTTGGAAACTACAAACATTTCTTGCTGTTGTTGGAAATCTAACCAGGATTGGTCCGCCGTCCAGAAGGTAGTCTAGTAGCGAAACCGACTACTCCATCCCGGCTCGCCTGGCTGTTGTGTAACGAGCTGTGTTCGTTTAAGAATATATTTGGTGTCAGTCATCCAGGTTCTCTTATCCCTCCAACTGTCAGAGAATGACATTTTCGTGTACAGTTGTCATTAATGCATATATAGCCCCTTATGCCCTTCTCGCACGGTAGTCGGTAGTTTGCAGTCTCCCATCAGACCGTTTATGTCTATATGATCATTCTGACCGCGTCATACAGAGTTGCACCTAACAGTGATTACAAAATGTAATTTTGAAGCGTGTGTTTTACGTTGTAATTGCTTCTGTTGTTTGTAAAACTTTGTACAGTGAAGACGAATTGAAATGGCTTTATGGTACGTTGAACAAGGAGCTGTAGACGGTTAGCGGTTGAATTTCCAGCTTCCTCATAGTACCAATTAACGTCAGTGCTTTGTGTCTAGGAACATAGTCGTCCTAGGCGGGCCTGAGGCCCGGATAGGTCAGATTTTGCAGGACCTTAAAAATGAATAAGGGGGCTCTTACTAGGTGCATTTCTCAAACTGGTTTTTATACTGCATTAGAGACGAAATGCAACAAAACATTTTCACACTGGGAATGCAAAATGTATAGAATTTATTATGTACAGTGTTTCATAGGAGGGGATACTGCGATCGGTATAGCGACTAGGCTGCGGGCTGGGATTTATGTGCCAGCAGCGGCAAGAGATTTTTGTCTTCAAAAGCCCATACCGGCTGTGGGATCCACCCAGCATGCTGTCAGTGGGTTCTTTCCCGGGGGTCATGCGACCGGGGAGTGATGTTGACCACTCACCTTCGTCTAACGGCGGGGTCAAGAATGAGTGGAGCTGCACCTCTTCTCACCCTATACGCCTTCTTGGCGTGGACGGTGGCAGCTTTGCCCTTGATTATGTTATAGTGAAAGATGTCCATCTTCCGTCGTAAGCAAATAATAAAAGGTCAGTTGTACGGTAACAAACACGCGAAGCCGGTGTCAGTGCAGAAACTTTCCGTTTGTTATGGCACCACAACTTTATGAAGTTCACGTTCGTGGTTATTCATGCAGCTATCAGATATTTCTAATTGAAGTGTAAATTTTAGATTACTTATGTCTTGGATGAAAGCTAACCTAAGTAACGCTTCCCTGTTGGGACATTTTCAGAGGTATATGTATTTTTTGTAATTACAGTACTGAGCTTTCCGGAAATTCCGCTTAGCTGACGCAGTTGCAGCCTGAATAAATAAAATATCATGTACGCCATGTCAGTGTTTGGAAGAAACCATGTACAAGTTTTGAAACGTGAATTGTACGTGAAGCTTTAGTTCTTTCTCGTTTAACGTAAATGTACGTGAATTGTATTGAAAGAGTCAGTTCGTACTGCACAGTAAACACACAACGTCTCGCTGTTAAAAATAATCGCTGCTTTTTCTGGGATCATAAATATCAAAGTAATACGCTATATGGGCAGAATAATTGAGTTTTTAGGTGCATTCGCGAAATTGCGAAGAACAACTGTCAGCTTCATGATGTCTACCCGCCCGCCCGCCTGTCCACATGGAACAATTCGGCTCCCGCAGGACTAATTTAAGTGAAATTAGATATTTGAGAATTTTTCGAAAGTATACTGAGAAACTTAAGATTTTATTAAAATCTGACATGAAGACCTATGTACATTTATGATAATATATAGCTGAATTATTCTTAGAATGAGACATGTTTCAGACAGCAGTTTTAGGGAAAATCAAAACGCACATTTTGTCTCAAGTAGTTTTTTCCCCTCGAAAATCGTGACGTTTGTGAAGGTCACCAATGACAATATAGTACGGCGCAGAAAATTTGCGATTTACGTACTGGCTAGCACACATACACACACAAACACGCACCCATAATGTTTAATACTTACCGGTTTTCCACGTTAACGATGGTTACGCGAACGCGCCGCCATATTACGTTATAGTAGATTGCCTGTCCTGTTATATTTTAAACGTGACCTTACTTGCATTAACCACGGAGTCGTTGAAGGGCGAATTACCCCGAAAACCGTAACTACAAGATAAAACTTGTTTCATTATTCTATAAACGTCTGGTCGAAATATTTTCCGCCCTGCTAAGTGTTTAGCAATTTATGTTCGAGATGCGCGCAGAAGCGCATGCAATATTTGCGTGAAATGTCTGTTATTGCCCGATTTTAAACAAAATTCAAATGTGGTGTAACTCCAGTATCAGATAATTAAATTCCATTGATCTGTTCTCGAGTTGTTGTAAGCAGGTAGGCAGGCGTGGGCCGGGATTGTGTAGTCGGTACAGCGACTCGCCACGGGTTCTATTTCTTGATGATTCATTGCAATATTATCTTCGCGTCTACATTTAGGTCTCCCAGTCATATTCCTTAAGGTATCCCGACCAGAAGTTTTGGATACACGTTCGTAATAACGCCTCAGGTGTTCTCTGATGACCGCAAAGCTTGTCGTGATGTTCGCGGTGTGCATGGAATGTCTGTTCAGTGCCGAAAAGTTCTAAATGGTTACAATGTGTTCAAATATATAATTGAGTTTGGGAGTTGCCGTATGTAAATTATGGTAATAGTGGCTTTTTGGAATAGAAGATTGTTTATTATTCCGTAGGTGTTTTTGGAAGTGCCAGACAATGTTCTGGAAGATATCGTGGTGTGAGAAGACAATGTGCAAAGCAGGGTTGTGCAGTCGGTACACAGAACTTCCAACTCCGATTCTTCAGTTTTTAAAACTCTGACTCCTTCATAAAAGCTCAATATGTATTAATAATGGTAAACCTATAAGACATCTCATCATCACCACCACGTGAATCATCAGGCTACATTTTAGGCTTATAACGTATATTTAAGTGTAAGTCTAATGGTTATCGTAGCTGTTAGGGCTCTGGAGTTGGAGTGTCTAGTTAAGACTTTAGATTGAGGTCGGAGTCGGAGTCTGTACATTTTTACCCACTCCAACTCCACCTAAAATTCCTTCCGACTCCTACTCCACTGCCCTGATGCAAAGAAATCTTAATGTGATTAAATTCGCAAATTTTTTTGCTTCTGTAGATTCATGTGTTGCCCGCTGTGATTGTAAGGTTCTAACTGTCTGTCACCCAAACACAGTAGGAGACCACAGACACATACGAGGTGCAGGAATATAAATAGCCATGAGCCGCATCGGACTCACACGTCGGAACATGTCGCTGTTGAAAGTTTGTTAGGTTGCGTTGCCTACGCTGTCTGAGATCCGGTCTGTTTACGTGTTCGAGACAACGTGATGTGCAGACATACCTGCTTCGTATTCTTGTAGCAGGAGTATAGAAATGACGGCTTAATTTGCTGCTTCTTGGCAGTGGAGGTGGAAGTAAGATGGGTTACCTGAACGTCTCCACTCCAGCTTATCAGACGCATGCGTATCAACTACTGCCACGAAAGCCTCCTTGCACATGTCTTTGTCGCTTTAACGACAGGATAGCGCTTTTTAAAACGAGCTTCGCTACTCGCTGCAGATTAAAGAGTAACATTTTACATTCCTCCCAGATCGATGGGCTGTGACCAACAGTCATTAATCATGATCAGGAACAGAGAACGTACACCTGTCAAGACCGTCTTTTTCTATTGTGACTGGCATAAAATTATGGTACCGGATTTAGTTTTTAAGCGTATGGGGGAGTTTTTTTTTTGTATATTGCATTTACGCGTGTGGAACTCATTTAATGTTTAAGTGTTGAAATAATTGATGGGAATTGTGTTAGCCAGGCACGTGTTCTCACACATGAAGCAGAGAAAATGTCTTGAAAATTTTTAGAACGAATTTAATAGGCGCTTGTCGCAACTATGCGAACGTGCCTAAAACCCGAGGAACAGTTGCAGCTCCTTCTAATCCACATCTAACGTCTTCTCTTAATGACAGTCTGTGTGAAATTTGAAGTGACTGGGCGAATTTGTGCAAGGATCTCCAATACAAAATTTGGCTGAAACTGTTCGAAAGGTTGTCGAGCTCGGCGACATGGCTACCAACCTGCTTTTATTTAATTACGCCGAAAACCGTTAAGAATTACAAAAAAAGAACATAAAATTAATATTTTTTTTTCGATAATTTAGTGACTGATATTTGAGAAACGTGTAGGCGCTTATGCAAAGTGTACCTTTTATTGTTTCAGATTTTAACCGGAATTAGAGACCATCGGCAGCTTTTCGTGTAACTTTCCAATACGGCTTGTCAAATTAACGAAAACTCCTTCAGGTGTTCTTAGTTGTTAAATGCGGACAGACAGACTCGTGGAAGTTAAGTGACTCGCGTTTGCATCTTCTCGTTCAAACGCGCAGAAGACAGAGACATCCATGGCCCTTGTAAACGACTGCGTTCGTACCCAGTGACGCAGATTACGTGCTAATTTCTGACGCTTGATGAAGCTAAGACAAAGCAAAGCAATCTCTGTACTGGTCTGGACAGGCCCTGAGGGCTGCAGAAGATTGAGGGTGTTAAGAGACTGAGTCGATCCCAGGGCCATAGTGCGGCCGGAAGGATTAAGTCAATGAAAAGTTACAATGACTCAATCGAGGATCGAACCCGCGACCTTCCGGCTTGTAGCGTAGTGCCTCAACCAACTGCGCCACTGCAGATGCGAAGTAAAGCGGCTGTTTATTTTGTACCTTCTTGTGTGACGTTTAGTGCTTAGTTGTTTTGTTTTTCTTTACTGCGGTCTGTGGTACGAAAATACCGTCACTGTTAGCGACTGAGTAGGCCTGGCAGGACAGCGATTGCATCGATGTCGTAACATTAACTCTTTAAAGACGAAGCGTATCTGTTTTATATAAGGACTCAGTGCGTACCGCGCTGTAAACACTCTCCAGTTCGGTTATAAAAACCAATCTCTTAATGTTTTATAAGACAAAAGTTGCTGTTTGTTCTGAGATCCGTACAAAACACATAAACGCAATGTGGGCACCACGTAGAATTTTTTAATGCTAAACCTGGTTGTATGTAAAGTTACCGCTAGGCTTTAAAAGGTTAACCTCTGATAGTAGCCCCGCGGATGTTTTCTATTACAAGACTATCAGGCCACAAGTGCCGTCACAAAACGTGTTCGGTTGGAAAGCAGGCGAACCTCAGGGCACGCTATCCGTCCTTCTGGGAGACGATTGCAGGAGCACTGATTACACGCTGTTGTCCGGAAAAACGTGGACTGTAATTGTGCTGTGCTAACGGTTTGGAGTCTTCGTGCTCGGGTCGATTGATTGCTGTGTTGTTTAACTATGCTGTCTCAGCCGTTTAGGTCATGTGACGTCCAATGGTAGGATGATTGTGGCGTGACAGGAAGCTGTTGTGGGCTGCCTTTAATGTACTATTCAGTTATTTCTCTTCAGAAGAGACTGAGTAAAATCACAAAAATCATCACGATGGCTGATCTGGTGGCGACAGGACGTTTAGAAGAGTAAATAATGCAACTAACCATTTTTACCGTGGTAATCAGTTTTGAGATTTTAGTATTGACTTAAGGCCAGTGAATGACATAGCAGTACGTTACTTATCTGCAATGAAATCGATAAAAAGGCTATATTTGAAGACCGAAGGCAGCGGGAAGTATTTGTGCTTAGGTAAGCGAGGATCGAGAGGAGTTGTGTAACGAGGGGCGTCATTGGTTGTAAATCTACTCGTATATCGTGACAAAGTTAGTTGACATGGTTCAGGAATATAGCTCGCGGGAATGACTATATAAAATATTGGGCGGGGGATCGCTGTGTAATGTTGGCATTTAGTAGGCTAAGATGACTTTTGTACCATGATGTATTTCCCAGATTGCGGTGTTTGTGGTGACGAAACTTTCGGGGTGCGTAACGGTAGACCTTTTGAAACAGCTGGTAGTTATCAAGTGCATATTTTAGGTCAAGGAGCTGATTACGTAGGCATTAAATAACAATAAAGAAGTGTTAAAATGTGTAAAGAGCAAAGAATTTCGTACAGATTACCTGATGATTCAGCTATGATGACGTAAAAGTAAATATTGAAACAAAATATGTGAAGAGGCTTGAACTGTGTAAAGACAGAACCTTTAAAACGCTTTTACAAAGATGAACTGATTCTATGGTGCAGAGCCCATCTTGAGAAGCTAATAGTCGCTCAGCTGGTCAAGGAATATCCCAGATTTTATGGAACATGCGGTTTCACAGCATGAACACAAGAGCCCACGTATAGTCCTTATCCTAGGCCAAAGAATTCGTTATGTCCTGAGGCCATTTGTAACGTAACAGGGTGGAGTGCCTATTGTTTTGAGCGTAATTAAGGAACACGTGTGTTCTGTTTTCTGGGGGGCTTGGAGTAATCCCTGTTGAAACTAGTTCTGTCTAAATATTCATTCATCTACGTAACACTTACACAAACTTAATATTTTGCAGTTACACGTCATGAATCTCCTTCATCCTGGAGAGGTTTCACAGTCTCAGAAAGTATATTTTGCTGTACATAAATTTAGGCTTTAAAAGGTTAGTGTATTTAACGCCTTATTCTATCGGCATCTTCTCCGACTCGGTGGTAATGCGTGTAGTATGAAATTTGTCCAGGAGTTCACCTTAATCGTTGGGGGTTCTAACTGAACTGTACAGCTGACCGCTGTGGCAGATGTCATCCATAAGCAAGAACTGTATGACTTTAAGGTTTACAACATGAAATGTGATAATTCGTTGTGCAATCCATGTTGAGTGTTGGTGTATACACATTTGAGTATTTTTTTTGCCGTAGGCAAATATGATTTTAATATTCTGAATTTATGCCAGTTTGGAATGGTATGTGATTTTGTCACTGACTTTGTAATGGGTTGTACAACTACTAATAAATGCGAGTACACACTAACACGCTATTGGGCATACCAGCCAGAAATGTTGCGTGATGATAGGTCAGTCTAGACATGCAGCTGTGCATATTCGTATTATTCCTTAAAAGCCCAAAGTATGAATTCGCACACATAGTTCACATAGAACGATGCTAAAGTATTAAAAAACAAAGAAGTTAAGAGTGGTTTTATAACTGTTTTAAGTCTGTACCATGCATACAGTCGTTTTGCTTGATGTTGGATAGACCTCCTCCTGTTTCGTTGTGTGTTGCGCGTGCGATGAGAAGGTGTAATGTATGCTGTGTAAATACTTTTAATATGTAACCATACTGTATCGTTGGATATAAAACGTTCTTGTAGTTCTCTGCTAAAAACCTCCTGAATATGGCAGTTTGTTTGCTGAAACGTATGTAGGGGTCTCGATTATATTTTATACATGCCAATAATCTCGTGGGTTTGTTGGTTGATATTAGATATGACAGAATGCACGGTATGTACAATATAAAATTTGTCAACCTCTTTGTTTATTTATGATTTATTGAACGACTGTTTCAGTATCTTAGATTACGTAGCGTTGAATGTTAGGGTTGTTGGTGCATTGGAAAGGAAGTTTAACCCTTTAAAGACGAAGCGTGTCTGTTTTATATAAGGACTCAGTGCGTACCGCGCTGTAAACACTCTCCACTTCGGTTATAAAAACCAGTCTCTTAATGTTTTATAAGGCAAAAGTTGCTGTTTGTTCTGAGATCCGTACAAAACACATAAACGCAATGTGGGCACCACGTAGAATTTTTTAATGTTAAACCTGGTGGTATGTAAAGTTCCCGCTAGGCTTTAAAAAGTTAAGGAGGAAGAAGTCCTATCCTAACTATCCCAGCGTGTGCCTGGAGTGGCTGAAGAAGGCAACAAAGAATTTCGGCCAGAATGGCCCGTATCTTGGTCGAAATCTGCACACAATGCTGTTGAACATTTGTGAGTTTAGTGTGAAACGGCGCAAGGAAGGCCGTTCTTTTCGCATGGATGTAAATTAAATTACGTTCACGCCATGCGCCGTGTAACTGTATGAAGTGTGTGCACCTCGTCATGGAGTATTGCGTTTGAAATCCTGTTGAATATGAAATAGATCGATTTTAGACTAGACGTCCAAAAAAAAGGGGGGGGGGGCGAAAGTAAAAGTGCACTTAACGTAGCATGATGGCTATTTATCGGACGTTCCAGACAGGAATGTTATCTGACACCATGGATCAGCGTTGGCCTACTTGTTGAGAAGCTAAGTAAGCAGTCCCTTATGCCGTCAAGAAACTTCGCACAGTTAGCGAGTTCAAAACCTTGTTATTCGGCCAGTGGTCGACGCTCTGATCTCAACGAATCCAGTCCATACCATCTCAATCCATTTCTCTAAGATTTGTTTTCTACTTTATTTTAGTAGAATGGTACGCGTTGTATGTCGCTGGAGCAGGTGTCTCGTTTTGTCTGGAAATTACACGGCGAAGCACCAGCAGGTGTGTCCATCCGTTCTTCGTGTTGGACGTCTGTCTCGAAGTGATAAACGCGAATGTAACGCACTTTTGGACGTTTCTGAACAGTGTCCTATCTTCCTACCTGCGCATAGCTCTTGCATCTGGCGTCGCCCTTTCAAGTTTTTTGACCGAATTTCGTATGACGTTCACCAGTTTGATAAAAATTGAACCTATGGCTTAAAAGTTATGAGGTAACACGCAGAACAACGTTCTTGCACTCACTTCTGCTGTGTTTGTGATACGCACACATAAAGAAGTGCGTGATTTCATGCTTCCTCCCGCGAGGTAGATGAGATCTGCGTTCTGCTGGCATATTACGCAGCGTAGAGTGGCGATTCTATACCGACGTTTCGGGACAACCTATCGGTCCCATCTTGAAGGATTAAGAAATCCAAGAACTTCATCAGAATTACCACTCTAGGCTGCGTAATATCCCAGAAGAGTGCCGATCTCATCTTATAAACAACTTTAATTATTGCGTACTTGAATTCAAATGCTCTAAAAAGACATATGTATATGTATATACGTATGCTGGTTCATATCAGTACTCGTAATGATTTTTAAAGGAACTTACATCTCAATCACTAATTAGCGCAAAAATATGTACGTATTTGAAAAGTTTTGATAGTAATTTATTTCAGTGTTTTTTAATGTGAAGACCTGGTGGTGGCATGTAAAGATGGTCGAAACATGTAGTTTCTTTAGTTGTTAGAGTAGAGGAAGTTAGTTGTGTTGACAGTAAACGGGTTTTTATTTTTATATAATTTTAATGTGTGTTTGTACAACAGTTGTCCATCATGCCTTTCTCATTGATGACTTTCATCCTGACTGTGAACACAAAAGAGCTGTGAGTAGGCCTGCACTCTGTCATGAATGTTCCCTGAGATTAGCAATTAACACTTTGAAGACTAAAATGAATGTGCGTTGCAGATAATCAGGTCGTACCTCACAGAGGACACTGCCTGCATTATAAGGACGAGTCTGTGGAACCTGTGTAAGGAAGTAATGGTTGTTTATTGTAAGAATCCTGCAGAACATGTATATGCAATATATGGGGAAAATGCAGAGTTTTTACTGTTAAACGTGACGGTACGTGCACTAACCACTGTGCTTTAAAGTAGTGGTTCTTAACCTGGGGTGCATTCCTTCGCGGAAGGTGCTGTAGATCCTTTGTGGGGGTGTGGTACGTGTCAGATATGTCTTGATGTTATTGTAAAATTGAAATGTTAATTCTGTCTCATTTTGTACTTCCTCTGCATCTCAAATTTCTATAACTGATCTGCTTCAGTGATTTTTGTACGGGTTCAAGAACATGTTTTGAGGACCCAAGTGGTGCGAGCTGCAGTGGAGGTTAATAACCACTACTTCAAAGGATTAAATATTCTGCCTGTGCCTGATAGCTGGCCTGCAATAGGATCTGTGGGACGGGGTGAATAGATTGCGAACCAAACGGCCATGGCGTAGTACAATGCATTGCGTCGTTGCTGGAATTAGCAGACTCACGATGGCGTAGAAAATCTTCATTGTGTGGGGCGGTTTCTGTTGAGGGGGAGCAGGACTGAACAACACAATGGCTTTTTACTGTTGTACAAAACTTGGATTTTTGTTAAAGAAATGTGAACTCTACAGCGTTTTATCATTGCGTTATTGTTATGAAAAAGGCGTGTTTCCAGAAGATGCACGGCCGCTAGAAGGCTATTAGAGGGGCAAACCTAAATTGGATTGCTAACAAGACAGGCAATGTGACTAAGGCGCGTTCGCATAACCATAACCAAAAAGCAATAAGTGTTACAAACTCCGAGTTCGTGTCTGTAGCGTTAGTTATGCAGCACGCATAGCGCATGTGCCACATTGTCATCTGTGGCCTGTCTGGTTCTACCATATTCTTCAACATTATCTCGTAAACGGAATGATTTTCGGAAAAGGCTATAGCACATAAAATATGTTTCTCTGCAACTTTTGTTTGAAGCACTTCTCATTCTGATAAGAATTGAGCGAGATAGTATTATAAATGTACAAACGTTTTCATGTAAAGTACCCATTATTCTTGTTAGATTTTAATGAAACTTGAATTTGTCTACAGAGTTTATAAAAATACTCAGATATCGTATTTCATGAAAATCCGTCAGTTGAGAGCCGAGTTTGTCCCACGCGGACAGACGGTCAAACATGACAAAGCTAATAGTCTCTTTTCGCAATTTTATGAACGCGTCCAAGAACGACTGGAAATATCCAGGCTGTTCCAGGCTGCTGTCGGAAGAAGGAGTTTCCTGCAGGATGTAACAAAATTTCCATGCCTACTGTAATTACGATTGCTGTTGCTGTTGCTATGTTTGTGAAGAATTTTTTTACTTAGATACAAATTGTATCTCTTTTACTTGTCGGAAATCGAACCCTAGATGGCCCTGCCCTAGCCTAGTCACTGTACTGACTTTTCTTTGAAGTCACGAATATAACAGGGGTTTCCTGTGCAACTGGAATGAATGAATGAGTTATTGGCGCCTTGTTACTTTGGTTCGGAATTATTACTTTGTTAGCTTTAGAAACTTACATGGGCACTACTAATACACACAACGAATGGGACAAGTGTGCAAAAATTTTCCAGAATTTTAGGGGCCACCTGAAAATTCCAGGCGTCAGAACGGGTGACATGAAACAGATTTCATGTTGAGGAGCTGCTGGTATCAGGCGTTACTGTACCAAATTTAGTAGCTCAGGCGACCTGGCGCCCGGGGATTTGTGTACCCCTGGTATGCTGGTATGGGGCATATTGCAATGAATTTAAACCAACCGTTTAATTCCCCTACCTTCATGTTTTGGCATAGGAGGAGGAAGTACGTTTTGTTTCGTGGCCTGAAACCTACGGTGGCCTGAATTTTCGAACAAAAACAATTATTACTGTTTGAAGAGAATATCAAGGGATCCAGCAATGCTGACGCTATCTTTAAAAATTAATATTGTAATTTCCAATTTGGTAATTCTCATTTCGCTGTGGAATTATTCGTAATAACTTTGTTGGAAGTTTGTGAAACGCTGTAATTGAGCAGTCACGTTCGTGTGTAGAAAGTTGCACGCTTGGAGAGGAACAGGCAACAGTCATGTTACGACAAGTTTCTCCCTCTCCTTTGTTTGTAGTCGGTGAATTTATGCCCATACAGAATGCTGACTGAAATAGGAATGCTCAGACTTTAATATGTTTTATTATATTTTACAAGGAAAGGAGTGAATGGAAATGAGAACGTAACAGAATTTGATCTGTAAGTTGTCTTAAAGTATTTATTTTCTGACATGTTAGTTTTGATGAATTCTTCCTCAAGCGTACGAGCAAGCATCCCACAGTTGTGTTCAGATGTGGACCACAATTTTCTTATTTTACACCTTGAGCGTCGTAATTTGTCTTCAAAATTATGGTACCGTTTACGCTGGTAAGTGGTTGCCAACGGTTCAGAGGAAATACTGCCTTTGTCTTCAGCTCTGGTATCTTCCTGTGGCACATTTGTACCCGCTTACCATACACACATTACCTTAACCCAGAAGGCGTAATAAGAGTTTCCACCGTCGTGAAGCTCTGAATCTCCTATAGGCCATTTTCATGTGAGTCTTCTTTCTGTGTGCAGCAAGACGAAGTGCAGTGACGGATCAGTATGTGACTAGGAGCGCAGAAAGGGACCCCGCAGATGACGCGGCGCTTTGGGGAGGAGGGGTGCCGTGGTTTGAGTGGGCCTCCAAAGGCACAGAATACTGAAATTTGTTGTGTTTTTCATTTTTGACTGAATTCCATTCTTGTGACAGAAGGTACTACTGCTCTGAGAGATCTGGGAGTATATTCGCTGATAATTTTACAGGGGTGCCCGAAGGGTTGTCTGCGCTGCTGGACATTACCACCATTGTATTGTTATGAAACCTTATTACTGGTTTATCTCAGACTGTGTGGAGTTGAAGAACGAACTATGCAATGGAAAGGATTTGGAAGGAAGCGGTCGTGACCTAATTGAAGTAGGATTTATAAATAAGAGTCGGGCCATTCTGGACAGTTCTAGTGCAACTTCCTACTAGTTGTATTGTTACTGACATGCAAGCGTTTTGTAATTAGCCAACTGAAGTACTCGTGCTTCGCCCGGCATATGATTGCTTTCCTTACATATACAGCAGTATATGGTAGCTAGAATGGAAAAGGCTGATCCCAGTGGCCGCACGATCTAGGGCGTGCGTCTGTGGCCGTTTGCTTGATGGGATTGCGGGTTCGAATCCCACCGGAGGCATGGATATCTGTCTCTTGTGAATGTTGTGTGGTGTCTGGTAGATGTCACTGTGTCTGGCTGATCACTTGCCTAGAAGAGTTCTACCGAGTGCGGTGTGTTTACCTGAGTGTGATCGTGAAGCCGCGACAATGAGGAGGCCTTAGCTCGCTAGTGGCTGTTGCGCCATTGGAAAGAAAAGTAAGATAAAGAATAGATAAAGTTGAAATATTGAAACTAAAGTAGGCTTGTACTAGTGTAAAGCACAAGAGTTTGGCGTGAAGGGTTGGAGTCATTGAAAACTTTACTGTAGTTCCTGAGTATCGTGTGGCTACCTTACGTTGATGGAGTACGGAGTGGGATTCATATCTTCAGGTGTCCTCCAATTCAACACCAAGAAACGGAGAAGTAACAATTTCATATCTACTCACAACCTTGTTAGACTACAGCGGCTTGAACCTTTTAAATCTTAACGGTAACTTTACGTACCACCAGCTTTAATATTAAAAAATTCTACGCGGTGCCCGCATTGCGTTTATGTGTTTTGTACGGATCTCAGAACAAACAGCAACTTTTGCCTTATACAACATTAACAGACTGGTTTTTATAACCGAAGTGCAGAGTGTTTACAGCACGGTACGCACTGAGTCCTTATATAAAACAGATACGCTCCGTCTTTAAAGGGTTAATTAACGTTCCCATGAGGTAAGAACACGGAGACAGCTTTCCTTAAGAACTTCCATCGTATTGACTGCCATGGGACATTGCCTGCGGCAGTTGGCCGGACTAACGCAGCCAGTGGCAGAAGCGAACTCTTCGCGGAATTCGAGGACCAACAGCTTTTCATCTGCATGTTAACGAGCTTCTAGCGAACTTGTAATGCGGCACCGACAGGATTTATTGTTTGTCTGGACCAGTGGTTCCCAAAGCGTGCTCCGTGGATCCCCGGGCGTTTCGTGGATACATTTCTGTCGTGGCTACTTTGAAGTTACTTATTTTTTAAATTAAAGGAGTAATGTTTTGTAAAAAATAATCGCGAAAGTTCCTTAATTGGCGATATGTTTATTTCGTATGACCGTTAGAGTATCCAGTTATCTAGTAGAGCCAGTTTGGACGTTTTGGAGAAGAGGAAACATCGCTTTCCCCTACTGAGATTCCAGACCTATGTATTATAATTTTAGTCTTCAAAGAGTTAAGGTAATTTTGTATTGACTCTTGACACTTTCCTGTGGAGTATAATCACGGGGATTGGGCATCACTGTTCGTTCGAAGCACAGTGACGTAACGGAACTTATTTTTCTCTGCTTTTAAATAGGGCTAGTAACTGACTAGCTGTCTGATTGTATGTAACAGTGTTTTCTTGACAACCTGATAATCGCTCAGCTGGTCAAGAAATTCCCTGCCTTTTATTGAACCCAAAAATGTATTAACCATATTCACAAAATCTTGTCATTGGACAACTGTCCTGGGTCAGTTGAATCCATTGGATGCCCACACTTTTTACATCAGGCCAATATCACTAGAATTCTTTTTCTGCTTGAGCGCCTGTTACAAAATCATGTGCCGCAGTTAACCTTTTAAAGCCTAGCGGTAACTGTACGTACGACCAGGTTTAACGTTAAAAAATTCTACGTGGTGCCCACATTGCGTTTATGTGTTTTGTACGGGTCTCAGAACAAACAGCGACTTTTGCATTATAGAACATTAAGAGATTGGTTTTTATAACCGAATTGGAGAGTGCTTACAGTGCGGTACGCACTGAGTTCTTATATAAAACAGATACGCTTCGTCTTTAAGGGATTAATTACATTCAGTCGTTCGCAGTTTCTGTTGGTTTGAAGTTTATTGCACACTTAATTTCATGTTTCTTCGTCTGTGCTTGTAATTAACGTGTGCAGTACATCAGAAAGTTTATATCCTATTGTGCATTATCGGCACTTGTAGTGGTCTAGGCGTGGTGGGTAGTTCGAGTCGGTGTTTTGCTGTCCATTTGCATTATCTTTGTGCATTGGCCCGTGTCTGTAAAAATGCTCACTGGAGGCTCCCGCTGCTGATATGTTCAATTGGGTGAGCACAGCTTTTTTGACAGGAAAGATATCCAAATTTATGCCACGCCTATTAATAGAATATTCGTCCAGTTGAAATGGTTTTGTGTTTGGTATAGCCATTTCGCAGCGCCCTGCGAAATGAATGCCGGAGTGTAGGCAGCCTCAGATGCAATGAAGCTGCATCTGACACTTATCGGGGTATATGTATGTATATATAATCAAGAAACAAAACATGTAGGACTACATATGCATCCAATTGTCGTACTTTATACGAGACTGAGTTGGAATTAGTATGTATTTAATTTTAAGAAAATAAGTGTGAGGAAATAATGACAGTGGGAAGGTGTTTGGAATTACACTTCTTCTCCCCAACAGCTATCTTCAACCGAAGGCACTAACACTGTGTTGTTCGGAGTCGAGGAACTGTTTACTCTGGTAGGTTGTATCAAAGTGTCGGAGGAATGGTGTGCCTCAGTCTTCGGGGCGTAAATGCAGATGGTGGCAGTATGTTCCGCCGAGGCGGTAGTACCCACGTGCCAGACTCCTCGATGTCAAAATTAAAACCACATTATTGAACTTTGCCGCTACAAAAGCCTTTATTGTAAATCACGAGCATTGATATTTACAAAACTAACACAGAGTCACTTACGCGATTATATTGTGTTAACTGACCTAGGCATGTTTTTATGTTCATTTATTGACTATTTTTTTTTTAAACTTATTCCTTCTTTGTGTAGTGTCAGGGCTTAATTTCTCAAGAATTTCGTGTTCGTTTCCACAAGAATGTTAAGCAACAAAGGCGCAATATGTGGGTTTATTTACAACTAATCTCCCTAAATTCCGAGCGGAACCAACGTGTGATATGTATGTTGAAACACATTTGAGATAAACGAGTCCAGTCAGCTGTCCGTCGATCAATCATCATATCAGCTGTTTATAGAACCGCGAGGGCCCCTTGTTAGCTGCCGTATGTGATCATAGGTTTAAAGTGGCAGCAACGTTTAAAAAAAATGTTCCTAAGTTGTTTTTCTTTGTCAATAAATATACTGACCAGTGCAGTGTTTGACTTTTGGCAGACGCCAAGTTAAAAATGCAAAGCAGACAGTGTGCGTATAACGTAATAATCTGGCGCGTTCGCGTAACCATTGTTGCCATGGAAAAGTAATAAGTACTTAATGTTTTGAATGTGTGTTTGTAGCCCAAATTGTCAGGCATGCGATGCACATGGGCGGTATTATTGTCATCTGTGACCTGCCTGGCTGTAGCGTATTTTTCCGCATTATCCCATAAACGGTTCTCTCTTCTCAAATAGTCGCAGTCTATCTGTGCCCTTAGTGTCGCGACAGAGAGGGAAGTGTTTTACATAACGATGCTGTCGGTGGTAGACGTATGAATGTGCATGGAGCATTGGTGAAATAATACTGACTTGAAAAGCATGAAGTGCACTGTCTGGGAAAAATGCAAATTTTTTAGATGTTATGGAAGATGGCGCGTGTAGTGTACAACTGGGCTTTGAATTGCTAATGGTGCGAAGAAACAAGCGAGCATAATGCGGTTTGTGCCATAGTAGTGTTCCACCGGGTGTGCGGACATGGTGTGAGTTTTGTACCAAGCGTGGTTTACAAGAGCTTCGATGTGATTCGTTATCCTTATGCTTCTTCAGTTTGATACAGACTCCACTGGACAGGTTTCCTTCACTTGCCTTCGCTCAAGCTTTCCGTACGTTTGGTCTGCTAGAAATTCGCACATGCGACACTACGTAATGTGTTGTTAGTGGTAATTAATCCTGCTGTTTCCCGTGGGAGATCCAGGTGCTTCGTCCTTGATGTTTGAGCGGGTTTCGGCTGACGTGTGCAGCATGTGGTTGTTGAGACATCTTGCGTCGTAAAGTTGTAAGCTCTTAGGGGTAGTGGCGGCATTAATTTATACATGATACAATTCTATTTCGCCCTTTAATAAAGGTGAAACATCAAGATTCGCTTTAGTAGGAATGTTAACCTTGTAAGAACGAAACGCAATCGGTTTGATTTAAAGACTGATCCTACCGCGCAGTAAACGCTGTCTGGCTGTTTTACGAAAACCAGTCAGTTAATTTTGTATGGAGGAAAATTCGCTGTTTGTTCTGAGATACATAAAAAACACACAGATGCAGTCTGTGAGCAGAACGTAGAATTGTTCTAGTGTTGTACCTGGTGGTATATAAAGTAACCACCAGGCTTTAAAAGCTTAATTTACTGCATTTCTACTAGTGATATAACTGGCACCGAGTTTTGAGTTTGTGTACGCTACAGAGTGTCGGAAGTAGCAGCTGTGTTATTTCCTACAGCCATTTACGTGTATATGTTCCTTTTATTACTCGTCACAGATTTCCTCGTGACTTTGCGAAAAGCGAAAATAAGCACATTTCGTTTTTATTTTTTCCAATGGCGCATCATCCCCCAGTGGGCCAGGGCCTCCTCATTGTCGAGGCTTCACGATCACACTCAGACACACCACACTCGGTAGGACTCTTCTAGGCAAGCGATCAGCCAGACCCAAAGACCTCTACCAGACAACACACAACACTCACAAGAGACAGATATCCATGCCTCCGGCGGGATTCGAACCCACAATCCCAACAAGCGAACGGCCCCAGTGCTACGTATTAGACCGCGCGGCCGCTGGTATAAGCAGATTTCCTTTTACTTGATGTGGATTCGCTAAGTGCGGTATGTAGCTATCGTATGTACAGAGCAGGGTGTCCGAGGAAATCGATCCCGTGCAGAGCCGTCGTGTCTTTTATCTCACAGCCCGGGAACCAGCAGTGATCGGCGCCTAAACAGTGTGCACCCTCATTGTGTTTTCTTGAACGAATTTGGGGTATTGGATTCTTCGCCGGCGAGTCCTAACACTTTTATGCTATGTAAATGGAGAGGTATACAGAAGAGAGCGGAGCGTGTGTAGGATTCTATATCAGTTCTTAGGGTTAAGGTTTGTGTAAACGTGTGACGTGTGCTTAACGTTTGCTTGGACGCTTGCCTGAAGACGCATTTCATTGTAGGCCTATGTTAACACAAACATTGCATTACGAGAACATAATGGTATTTTATATTTTCCATTCCGTGCGTTATAAATGTTTTTTTTCTACTTTTAACCAACAGTTGCACACAATCGCCATACATTCACGATAATATATTTAAAACACTACGCTCCTACATGTTTCGGATCCTACCGGTCCGTCATCAGGGGGCACATCAATTGTTGTTGTATAAAACAATTAAGAATATTTTGGTTTCTTGTATGTGTAGAACTGATGGAAATTCTCCGTGTAGGGGGTATGTTTAGCAGACAGAACTGTTACGTTGTAAATTCGAACAGCGTATGTGTATGATGGAAGCAGAAAATATAAAACTCGTTAATACCCAACAGCCAAAACAAATTTACCATTGTAACCGTTTAAAGACGAAACGTGTGTGTCTTATGTAAGGACTCAGTGCGTACCGCGCTGTAAACACTCTCCACTTCGGTTACAAAAGCCAGTCTGTTAATGTTTTATAAGGCAAAAGTTGCTGTTTGTTCTGAGATCCGTACAAAACATATAAAGGCAATGTGAGCACCACGTAGAATTTTTTAGTGTTAAACCTGGTGGTATATAAAGTTACCGCTAGGCTTTAAAAGGTTAAGAACAAAAAAGAAATGTTGTTTAAAACAAATGCATCAGTGTGGTGTAATAAAACAGAACCATCAACACCTCCATCGTGCCCACACGCTTCTCAGATTCACAGTGTAAGGGCTCTCTCTGCTTCACATACTCACTACATGGAGAATTTTCATCAGTTCTACATGTGCAAGAGACCAAAGTATTGTTAAGTAGTTGTTGTATACAACAACAATTATACAGCCCCCGATGAGGGACCAGTAAGTTCCGAAACATGAAGGAGTTCAGTGTTATGGTAAAAAAAAACCATAATTTAGTATGTTTGTGGTCCGGACCGTACTGTAAAAATGTTATAAGATATTCTGTCTTATATTTCCTTGCTCTGCTATTTGAGGATCTGTTTTTCAGTTTGGAACTTTTATGTAGGCCTACAATTGCCGCAAAAGAAAAAGAACAGTCGTTAAGTTTTTACGTAGCTTCATCCGCGAGGTGATTGATGCTTTGAAATCAAAATTGTTGAGTTTTATGTACAATTTGTTGCTAGAGCGAGAAAAAAAAAACGAACTTGTAAGTAAGACAAACGGCAAGTAACTTATCTACATCTTGACTGTGTCAATCTTTGTCAGATTAAACGCAACACTTTTCACAAGCACTGTTTATTTCCTCTGCAACATGTTTCGGCCGCGTACGTCAGCCATCATCAGGTAGAAGCTACAAGATTATGAAATGAAAACACATGTTGAGGTTTTATGACCTTGTAACTTGTACCTGATGATGGCCGGCGTACGCGGCCGAAACATGTTGTAGAGAAAATAAACAGTGCATGTGAAAAGTGTTGTGTTTGCGCTGACAAAGATTGAAATAGTGGGTTATGTACATAACGTGATGATGGGTAAAAAAAAATTTTATCTCAGCAACCTATATTCCGATGCTACTCATATTTGTTTTGTGATACTGTTTTCACATTCCCAGCAGGAGTAAGAGATTTTTCTCCTCAAAAACGTCCAGACCGTCTATATGGCTCACATAGTCTCCTGAGTACTGAGTACTGGAGTTCTTTGCGGTGGATAAAGCGGCCGGGCAGTGAAGCTAATCACTCAACAACTAGTGCCGAGGTTAACAATGTTTAGAGCTGTACATCTTCTGTGTCTGTGTGCCCTTCATGGCGTGCACGAAGATAACTTTACCTTGTACTGTTTTCATTGTGCGTGAACGATTTCACATATGGAGCTCATGCAAGAGTTCAGTCGGTTGTAGATGGGGGAGCGATGTCATGGCCGCATTTAGACACTCCTGAACGCGGGACGTAGAAATACGGGCTGAAACAAATGACAGTGACATGGTTGTGCCCCAGCTCTGTAATCAAAACTACTGTGCATCCCATCACAAACTGCATTTGTAGAACCGACCTCGGCCCCAGTCTGCTTTGACACTGAATGACCCCGAGGTCAGTTTATGTTTCATGTGCAGTAGCTGTTGCGAAATAGGCACAACTGTGGTGTCATTTAAAAAAGAACAGTTTTGCGGATTGGAGCTGCAGCTCTGTGTGTTAAAAAGGGTTTTGACACTCATCGTGAAACAGGTTTATTAAGCTATTTTGTTTGCGCGTTGAATGGAACGCTTTGGGACCTGATTTATTTTATGGGGAATCCATGTCGAACCTTTAAAAGGCGAAGCGGACCTGATTACTATATAAACGTTTAGTTTCTACCTCACAGAAAACACAACACTTATTAATTGTGAAGCTGTTTTGTTTTGAGAACCAGCAGAAAATCTTTGGACGAAAGTGGAGCTTTTAACTTTTGAGGCGGTTGCATTGGCTATATGGGTGCCAGTGTCTGTTACAGGGTTATGTGGTTCGCTTGTCACCGTTGCGTAGCGTATCGTCAGGTTGCGGGTGGAAGAGACAGCCCGCAGCAGGGTTATGTGGTTCGCTTGTCACCGTTGCGTAGCGTATCGTCAGGTTGCGGGTGGAGGAGACAGCCTGCAGCAGGCTTATGTGGTTCGCTTGTCACCGTTGCGTGGCGTATCGTCAGGTTGCGGGTGGAGGAGACAGCCTGCAGCAGGGTTATGTGGTTCGCTTGTCACCGTTGCGTAGCGTATCGTCAGGTGGCAGGTGGAGGAGACAGCCTGCAGGTACAGAAGGTAGTTGCAAAGGTACTGAATAAGCAGTCGCGTACAGTCGCCGAAAAGTGGTGGTTATGCAATTTTGGGGTTGGATGGGAGAATAACGCGCAGGATGTTACAAAGGTTTACACCGGATCTTGAACTTGATTTGGGCGAGGCATATAAATGCTTGCAGTTTTGATCAGTAAACCAGAGTGACAGAGACAGATTTGAAGACGGAGGTGTAAATGGGGCGATCGTATTAAAAATAACGTTAAAGAACATGGTGGAAGGGCTACATTTTTGCGTATAAGGAACCGTTCTGAACTTCAGAAATTTCGCGGACCCCCACGTGCCAGTAGCTGTACTTCTAGGCTCCGTTAATCGAGAAACGCTTTATTATAATATCAGAAGCATTTTAATCCACAGTTTATCACAGTAATAATAATAATAATAATAATAACGTAAATAATAATAATAATAATAATAATAATAATAATACAGTTTCAACTAATCTCAGACTTGAGGAAACAGAATAGCTGCAGAATTTCGTGAATTTTTTGGGCGCTTTGAATAAGGTTGCCGCCCTCTTACAATAATCACGTTATACATATTATGAAAACGGTAAAGGTGTCCCTGTCCACGCCTTGAAGGCATGTAAGGGGAGCAGAAGTATAGCTCCACTCATTCTTAACCTCGGCTCTAGATGGAGGTGAGTGGTCAGCTTCATTCCCTGGCCGCTTTATTCCCGGGAAACAACACCGGTACCCACTGAATAGGAAGGTGGGTGGGCCCCAGAGCTGCTCTGGATGTTTTGGGGAATAGAAAAGTCTCTTGCTCCTACCGCAATTGGAACCCCGGATTGTCCAGTCCCCCGTAGCGTAGTGTCTATACTGACTGAGCTATCCCGGATATCATATATGTACAGTCGAAGTCGGTGATAATGTCATGAGGGGGACTGAATGTTTTGTGTCGTTATGCTATAACTCAGTTAGGAGGGAGGTCATGTGTAATATTCTCATTGAGTTTGGTATCCCCATGAAATTAGTAAGGTTAATAAAAATGTGTCTAAGTGAAACCTATAGCTGAGTCCGGGTGGGCAAACTTTTGTATAACATGTTTCCTATTAAGGATGGTTTGAAGCAAGGTGATGATCTGCCGCCATAGCATTTCAACTTTGCTGTTGAATGTGCCATTACGAGGGTTCAGGCAAAACAGGAGGGCTTGAAACTAAATGGCACACATCAGCTTCTGGTTTATGCTGCTGTTGTTAATATACTGGGCGGAAGCATACATAGTATAAAGAAAAACACCGAAGCTTTAGTAGTCGCAAATAAGGAGATTGGTCTAGAAGTAAATGCTGAGGAAACTAAGTACATGGTCATGTCTCGAGATCAGAACGCAGGACAAAATCACAACATAAAGATAGGTAATAAATCCTTTGAAAGGGTGGAAGAGTTCAAATATTTGGGAAGAACCCGAACGTTTCGAAATTCCATTCGTGAACAAATTAATAGCAGATTTAAATCGCTTAGTGCTTGCTATCATTCGGTGCACAGTCTTTTGTCTTACAGGTTGCTATCCGAAAGTATAAAGATTAGGGTATACAGAACTATAATTTTACCTGTTGTTTTGTGTGGGTGTGAAACTTGGTCTCTCACACTGAGGAAGGAACAGAGGCTGAGGGTGTTCGAGAATGGGGTGCTGAGGAGGATATTTGGGCCTAAGAGAGACGATGTGACTGGGGGAGTGGAGAAGACTACATAACGAGGAACTTAATGACCTGTACTCATAACCAAATATTGTGCGGGTGATCAAATCGAGAAGAATGAAATTGTGGCACGTGTGGGGGAGGAGAGAGGTGCATACAGGATTTTAGTAGGAAGACCTGAGGGAAGGCGACCACTTGGGAGACCCAGGCGTAGATGGGAGGATAATATTAAAACAGATCTTCAAGAAGTGGGTGGGAGCATGAACTGGATTGAGCTGGCTCAGGATAGGGACAGGTGTCGGGCTCGTGTAAATGCGGTAATGAACTTTTGGGTTCCATAAAATGCGGAAATTTCTTGACTAGCTGAGGACCTGTTAGCTTCTCAAGAAGGACTCTGCTTCGTGGAGTTAGTTAGTTGGTTAACTTTTTGTTTGTTAGCTAGCTAGTTAGCTATAAACGAGTGTTGTTCTAACCGAGTAGTGTAACGTTATGTTTAGCAGTGACGAATAAATTAGTACCACAGAATATCTGACGTTATAGACGAGGTGGCCTATAAACCGATGTCGTTACAAACGGGTTCGACTGTATATGTAAAAGTGACGGGATGCATTTACGAGATTTGCGTAGATCGTTTCACGTAGTAGCAGGTTATGTAATGTAACGATAAACAGGATGTTCTTTGATCGTGGATTGGATCCGTTTATGTTGCAGTCCTACCGAGTGACGAGTGTCAGCAGTTTCGAACAAAGGCGGGACTGCGTAGTACCAGTACGTGTTTATTTCTGCAGTGCTCATCATTCAAAAGGATTCTGTACATTGTATATGACCCTAGTTTACGACAGTCTGCTTCCAGCTGAGGTTATGTGTGTAAAGATGTGCCGCCGGCTTAGCACTGCGTTCATGACACAGTACTAAGCCAGAAGGGGTGGGGTCATGTCGGTTCTTTCACGCGTCATTTAGACGATGATAAATGAGAAGTCCAACAGAATACACGTACCCGCAGAATGCATTTTTTTAGGCGGAAATGGGAAACGATCCATGAGCATTTTGTGGTAAATAAGAAACCCTGTCATTTGTTACAATTTTTGTCTGTTAACCCTTTAAGCTATATGTAACGCCTGTTTTAACACTAAAAACTCCGCATTTTGCAGACGCAGCTTCTTTATGTGTTCCGTATCATTCTTATAATAAATCACGCTCATTGCCATAAACCACAATCACTTATGCGTTCTTCGAACGGAAACACACTTTTCTGCGAGGTACGAACTGAATCTTTATATTCGTATGATAGAGATTCATTGTATTCTTTAAAGGGCTAATATGTTGCCTGGTAGTAGGGATTTGTTCGCTTAAGAGAATCGCATTGAGATGTATTTAAGGGAAATGTGAAATTGAAGAAAACTGCCTCCGAAACTTTAGTTTGTTGCGTGAGGTGTATGGAGAAGACGGCGGAGTTGCTTAGATCATTCTCACAAAATGATTTCATGGGATACTACCAGGCCTGGAGGTCACGTAGGGAGCACTGTGTAGCCTCCGTGGGAAATTGGTTTGTAGCGGATAACATGTAGATACAGCAATTAATTAAATTACTTTTTGAAATTAGTATTATGTATTTCCTTTCTAGTCACTCTGTAAAGTCGAATACGAGTTGAAAAGACGCTTATGAATTGTTGGTTGTTAGAGTTTGAGGAAAGTGGGAAAAGGCTCTGGGCCTTCATGTTATACGCACTACGTGCAGTTGCGATACGTGTTAATATTCACTGACACATAGGCGTAATTTGGACGGGTGGGGCAGTTGGCCCCCCTCCCAATATTTTTTCAACCTAGGAATAGTTTTTTTGGTTACTGAATTGAATAATGGCAAATAAAAATCGACAGAGAAAAATGAGAAACTTTGAGTTTTGTGGGACCAATTTTCCCCTCTTTCAAGTCTGATTCCTTTGTAAAATAAAGTTCCTAATAGCCATGGTCAATTTTGCCCCCCTCACCCATGTTATTAGCCAAGTTATGCTTATGCACTGACATACTGTACGTTGCGCACGTCTGTGTAAAGTGACACCCTGATGATGGATACGATCTTTAGCCGAAACATGTAGGAGTAAAAATAATTGATATCCAGCGGTTGGTAATAGAAAACTCACAGGATCTGGGCCATTTGGCGGTACGATCTTGGAATTCGCCAGAGAGAGAGAGAGAGCGAGAGAGAGAGAGAGAGAGACACAGAATGGAAGCCGGAAAACTCGTGGTCTGGGTTGCGAATACCGGTGGAATATGGAGCAGACATGTCGACCGCAACACGGCGGCGTCCCTTAATAAGATAAACGTGGCCATCTGCACAGTGTGACCTAACCAAAACATGAACATCGCTGACACGTCTGTGTATTTAGTGAGGAACGCAAAGTCATGACATGTTTATTTGCCTGGGCTGCTCCCAAATTGCCTGTGGACGTCCGCCCGCTGTCTAATTGTTAACAGTTATCTGCTATGAGTGCAGCAGATGACTGTCGTACAAGCAAATCACGTGAGGAGAGGAAGGGGAAATTCTTGAAGACTGCGGGGGGGGGGGGGTGGATTTCGAAGCTTACATGGTTGAAGGAATTAGTCCAGTGGAATTCGACCCTTGAAGAAGGGATGACCACGCTGTCCGGAAACGTCGGGCACCAATCACCCAGTGACACGGTGTAATATTCCATAACTGCACCACTGCGAAAGTCTAGAAACTCACATAATGTCTTAAGTTTGACTCCGGTTGCTTTTTCTGAAGTCTTTTCGTGCCCACAATTCTGACCAGAATCCCATCCCACTGGACACTCGCTGACCTGTTTATTTGAAACAGCGACACGAAAACATGGACCTACTAATAATCAAACTGAAAAGAATCGTTAGTCACGGCATAATTAGTCACTAATCGCTGCCATCTTGAACACATTAGCCCTTTAAAGACGAAGCGTATCTGTTTTATATAAGGACTCAGCGCGTACCGCGCTGTAAACACTCCACTTCGGTTATAAAAACCAATCTCTTAATGTTTTATAAGGCAAAAGTTGCTGTTTGTTCTGAGATCCGTACAAAACACATAAACGCAATGTGGGCACCACGTAGAATTTTTTAATGCTAAACCTGGTCGTATGTAAATTTACCGCTAGGCTTTAAAAGGTTAAAGCATTAGGTACGCGATACTGTTGTCGGTGTGTCAAAAGTGTTCATGATTACAGCAGTTCGTTGATGGACATAAAAGAGTCTTATGTATGATGAAGGGCCCCGCAGCAGATGCTACGGACGCACCGCAGCCTTGAGGCTTATTGTGCAACCCTGTGATGAAGATGATTAGTTTTTTTTCGTGTTTCCACGTAATGGAGCACCGGCGGAATGAAATTGACAAGGAAAACCGAAGTACTTGGGGTAAAGCTTGTCCCAGTGCCACTTTGTCCACCACAAATCCCACATGGACTGACCCGGGATCGAACCCGGGCTTCCGCGGTGAGAGGCGGGCAACTAACCGCCTGAGCCATGGCACGGCTTAAAAAGAATGTTAATCATCAGTGTTAACTGTGAGATGTGTTAACGTTATTCAGCTGCGGTCGCTCAGCTGCACGGGATATACTCGAATATATCCAGGAGGCAGGACGGCATCGTCAGTAACGAGGCTGTGGGCTGGACGTCAGAGGAACCATGGTTTGATTTCCAGCGGAGGAAAGTGATTTTTATCTTCTTCAAAGCGTCCAGACCGACTTTGGGGCCCACCTAACCTCCGATTCAGTGGGTGGGTGTAGGGGGGCTTTTTCCTCCGAAGTTAAAGCAGCCGGGATTTGAAGCTGATTACTTGACCTCTATCTAGTGTAGCTTTTAAGAATGAAGGGAGCTATACGTCCATTCCGCCATATGCCTTAATGGCGTGCACAGGGACAACTTTGCCTTTTACCTTTAGAGGATATATCTCATCAGATGGAAAGACGACCAACGGCTGTAGGCCGTGGTCTGTTTTTAGGTATTACCCAGCGATTTTCTTGAACGGACGTTGGAGAGCTGTGGAAACCTGTACTGGCGTTCAACGCAGGCATGTGGCCGCATTGATTATAGTCTTATTTACTTCTATCCTTTGTTGTTTGACGGTTAGGTGGTGAGTTTTCATTATAAGTAGAGGAAAGAACTTAGTTCAAACTGACTTGGCGAACGCTAGTTGTTTCACTTGGTAGAATTAATAAGCACATCGGTTTAAGTGTACATGAAGCGTGTCTTGTGTGTTGCCTTCATGAGATTATGATTGATTGATTCGTTAAACGTTTCCAACTTTGGTGATTAGATTCGCAGGTTGATTCAGCGGTGATAATGGTGTTAGGCATGCTTCTGGCCTCCCTAGATGCTATTACAGGCTTCGTCTACACATAAATTGCTTCCTATAGAAGTTACTTTTGCGTAACTATAATCAGTGAATTCGTGTTTAAACACGCAACCTAGCAAACAATTTCCGTCTGAGAAGAGTTGGACTCAACCTCTTGAATTTTAAAACGAGTGCACTGACTTTCAGGGAGATGGAAACATACCGTACTTTGTACTTAGTGGTTGAGTTTACAGAACAGAATTTTCTATCTTCTTCGTTGTAGCTGGCAACTTCCTGGCCGTGGGAGGAATATAGGGATTGCCATGTAGAAAGTCCTTTACCGATATCGTGTGAGTTGTATACAGAGTGATCCATTTAAACCGGAACGCAGGCAGAAAAATCGCATTATATACCTGGTTGTGTCCCGAAGCTTGGTCTGTGCATGTATACAGAACAACTGAGGACCGTTTCGGTGTGTTTTGTGGAAACCGAATTACTTTTATGTGTTCAGTTGAATTTGAAATGCAATGTATTTACATTTGGATACGATTATAAATGAATTACACTTTATTCTCTGCGAATTTAGAAAGCCTTGCCCCCCACTGGACGGATATTCATGAATTTTGATGTTTGAGAATTTTTGGAAAATCTGTCGAGAAAATTTAAAAAGTTTGTTTGAAATCTGACAAGAATCACGTGTACTTTCATGAAGACCTATGTACATTTATGATTATCTCGCTGAATTCTTATTAGAAAGACAAATGTTTCTGACACAAGTTGTAGAGAAAATCAGAACACACATTTTATGTCCCATAATTTTTTTTAGGGAAATCATGCCGTTTATGAGGGAAGTGGAAATAAATATGGTAGGGCCAGACGGGCCGCAGGTGACAATGTAATGCGGCGCAGAAATGATGCGATTTGCATGCTGGATAATTACGGCAAGAATATAGTCACACACGTGTAATATGTAATACTTATTGTTGCATAATTGGTTAATTCCGTCTGATCTCTTTAAAATGTTTTACGGCAACACTCAACAAAAGCTGAGGAACTTCGCGACGACTTACCGTCATTACGATATGTTTAGCCAAATTGCACCGGGCACTTTACATGAAGACCTACATACGTTTTATTGTTGCTGGCGACATAAAGTGGCCATAAAAGAAGTGTTGTGCAATACTCAATATTTTTATAATATAAAAATATAATGTAATAAAAATAGCATAATATAAAACAGTATTATTGTTTACAGGACGTGTAGCTGAACAACACACACAGAATACATTTTTGTGTTTCCACTGCAACAGTGGTTATGCGAACGCGTATTACGTTTTACTTACATTGCTTATCTTGTTGCATTACAGATTGACATTAATAGAAATGTCCAATCATTTGCACTGACAGTGATTGTTTAATATGCCGTAATTAAGTGGTAACCTGTTAAGTGGAAAAGTCACCTTAATTGTATTTAAAAGGTCAGTTCGTACCGCGCAGTAAACACCACTCACGGTTATAGAAAAGCAGTGTGTTCATATTGCGTACAGAAATAGTAGTTGTTCTGAGATCCATACAAAACACATAAATGCTTTCATCTTGGCACAACGTAAAATTTCTGAACGTTAACCCTGGTGCACATGTACTGGGCCTTAATCATTAACCCCCCCCCCCCCCCCGGCCCGTCGTACAAAACACTCTTCGTTTCGTTGTCCTTCCTTCTTCTACCTCCTCACAGTAGGTGTCGAGGTTATTTTTCGCTTGATCACACTCAGACACACCACAGTCGGTAGGACTCCTCTGGACGAGGGATCGGCCCGTCACAGAGCCGAACACTCACAACAGACAAACATCCATGCCCCTGGTGGGATTCGAAACCACGATCCCAGCAAGCGCTCGTCTTAGACGGCCCGGCCACTGGGATCGGCGTAGAAAACACTCTCATGTAGTAAATGCGGGCTTACGAATACCAATCAATACGTGGGTTTCCCGCAGGATATTGTAACGAACGTGCCTGAAATATGATTTAGAGCTGTTAACAGTCGGCTGTTAGACTGTTACTTTATAAAGGAACCCGATGGAAATATTCCTGATAGCTTTTGTCAGTGACATTACAAACGGTCACCTAAGGTCCTAATGTCGTGACGAATGCAGTTAACAGTTTTACAACTGAATATAAATTCTAGCTTTGTAGCATTTGTATCATGTAATCTTTTGTCGTTAGTAAGATAGGCCTATATGAAAATAATTTCAAAGTATACTGCTTTATTGCCTAAGATTACTGCATTTCTGATGTGTGTCCACGGTCTAGTATTCCGAGCAGAACACAGTGGCCCGTAAACTGGGTCTGCTTCCGTCCAGGGGAGATGGTGCGGAAGCAACTGATCACTGTGTCCGATAAAAAGAGTTTGTTGCAGCCAATGGTGTAGTCCGACACAAACACCTCCTGGAAAGCCTGAAATGTCGTGCTGAAGGATGTTGACTGATCACACTGTATTACCTGCACATGTTATTTATTTTTTAATGCAAATAGGGAATTGTTAGGACTATGTGAAGTAAGTTTTTGGGGGGGGGGGGGTGTGGAAGAGGAAGCCATCCTAGAGCGTATGAGGACAATGAAAGCTGTACCATGGCTGTTTTGTACCGGGTCCTTTATACGTGTCGGATGCCTTACCGCAGAGCTTCCTGCTCAGTGCCAACGTGGCATGCATCTGGAATTATTGTTGCTGTGATCGGAGGCGATTATGTGGTTCTCTAAAGGTTCTTGAAAATGATTTGTTGTCTATTACGACGTGATTATGTTGGTATATTCCTTGTCCGATGCGGATGTCTGCTAGTTTATTGTGCCACGGTTATGTTGGACACTGTTCCTTGTCCGATATAGAAGGCGATTAATTTATTGCGACATGGTTATGCTGGACACTGTTCCTTCTTTGATGTAGAGCCGTATTGATTTATTGTAACGTGATTATGCTGGATACTGTTGTTTGTTTGGTGTAGAGACGTATTGATTTATTACATGATTATGTTGGGCAGTGTTCTTTGTTTGGTGTAGGGACATATTGCTTTATTGAAACATGGTTATGTTGGACACGGTTTCTTGTCCGATATAGAAGGCCATTAATTTATTACGACATGGTTGTGTTGGACACTGTTCCTTGTCTGATATAGGGGTACTGATTTATTGCGGCATGGTTATGTTGGATCCTGTTTTTTGTCTGCTGTAGATGATTATAAAATAGTAACGCATCTGAATTGGGTCTAAATTGGATCTTGAAGTAAAGAAGAAAAATTGTTTTATATGCTAATATGCACACGGAAACCACTTAGGTAATAGTGCTGATTTTGATCTGTATTTCAATATAATGAATCTAAATTCGTTGTTGCTACAATGCTGTGCATGCAGAAACTAAACAGGCAATTTTATTGAATTAGAAGCCAATAGAACATAACTCTTTACAGCTTCTATGTACGCAGAAACCAAACAGGTAATTCTATTGAATTTGAAGAAAAGTAATATCGTACCTGCTGTTCTCGCAGTATCTTTTGAGTGCGATATACAGGACTTCAGGAATGAAAAACAAAGTTTTTTTGGACTGGTGTGAGGACCTGATGTAATCCCACATTAGACAACCCCATTTTCAGTACTATCCTCTTACTGACATCTTGACTCAGACAATCCTGAAATCTATTCTAGCTGACAGGAACATCTCTGGCTGCCATGCTGTGAGACATTTACGCCTATCTGCTGTCAGATTGTCTGAAAAAGTTCATGGCTCTTGCTCTGTTTGCCCAGTAGAAGAAAATCCTTTTAGGTGTTAGTTTCTAGCTCACAAGAAAGCCTAATGAAATATTTTTTCTTGTGTAATTCTTGGATGTTAGATTGGAATTTAATGCGGCACTTCTGCTTTTGGCCTGTGATGATAATGATAAGGACATGACGCCACGTAGGTTGGTACAGTGTTGTCAGCGTCTCGGAGGAGCGTGTTGACTCCGTGTTTATGGTATGCAAGAACTGCTATGGCCACCCAGGAGGTGGAAGCAGAAAGCTTCTCTGATACGTGGGTGATTATATCAGTGTGCAGTGCGCTGGGTTACCGTGCGTCGTATACCAGAGGATGTGAATCTTCATCACTCGAGCGACCGCATGAAATTAATTTTTTAGGCTCGTTGGCAAAATTGCGAAAAGGGACTGTCAGCTTCGTCACGTCTCTCTATTCGTCAGCATGGAACAACTCGGCCGCCAACTGGATGGATTTTTATGAAATGTCGTATTTGAGAATTTTTTCCAAAATCTGGCGAGAAAATTCAAGTTTCATTAAAATCTGACAAGAATAACGGGTACTTACATGAAGACTTATGTACATTCATATCGCGCTGAATTCTTCGTAGAGTGAGAAATGTTTCAGACACAAGTTGTAGAGAAAATCAAAACACATTTTATGTTCAATATTTTTGTTTCTCGAAAATCGTGCCGTTTATGATTTAGTGTGGAAAAAATATGGTAGAGTCAGACAGGCTACAAGTGACAATGTAGTATGCCGCATGAGCTTTGCATGCTGGGTAACTATGGCTAGAGATTCACACTCAGAATGTGATATTCTTACTGCGTTTCCACGGTAACAATGGTTACACGAACGTACCTCAGTCTTAGGTTTATAAGTACAGTGCCTGTGTTGTCTTTACGTAACAGCATACTCATTCATTGTAAACCTTGTCCCTCCTGTACGTCTGTTATGAATATTGAGCGGGGTACATTGGTCACAATTCGGTTCGTTAATGGGCGTAGTTTAGTGTAGGTTGCTAATTTATCGTGCACGGAAGTGTATTGGCTTTAGACGTTCAACAAAGGAAGCTGCAGTATCAAAGTGTAGCACTCTTTTGATGTCAGCACGGATTTTGCTAATGAAGTAACTTTGTTGTTAGTTGTTGGCATCCTTCATTTACATTCCAAACACGTTTTCTGGGATCTGAAAATTATACGGCTTTTGCTGTACATGGTTATCTTTGATTATGTGATTAAGAATGTAATGAGTCTGTTGCATAAAATCAGACAGTAACAAATGCACTATATATATATATAAGGAAGCACTTTCACATTATATTAGATCTTATTGCCCGACATGTTTAGATGTCTATAAGATCTAATATAATGCGAAAGTGTTTCTTCATATATATAGTGCACCTGTTAGTGTTTGATTTTTTGCAATAATAAAAATGCACGCTGAAAGCTTTACAAAGTTAGTAATCAGTCTGTGTTTATCATTAGGTCCATCTTAGTTTTACAGTACGCAGTCCAGGTTATCGCACTGAACAAAGTAACATCTGGCAACAAAGAAATACCTTTATCCCAGGAATTCATATACAGAATCAGGGAATTATACACAGCATTGCAGACAACACCAAAAATTCTTCCCGCAATGAAAAGTAGTACCCAAAATGGCAGTTAAGAAAAATTTGATGGTATGTAGGTGTAGCACGAAGGACTGAAATCGTTGTTAAATAAAAAATGAATGGAAGGCAAGCCGGTCCTGAAGAATCTCGCGCTGGTACCTCACTGCTAAGTACAAATTGTCAACAGAGTAAATATTGTGTGTTATGTACTGCACTTTTCAATATTTAACGGGAAATGCTGAGTTAATAATAAAGAGGAGGAGTACTAGTTTCTTGCGTCCGTAAACTAAGTTCCTTCTTGCGAAGATATAGTCACTCAGCTAGTCAAGTTCCCGAGCTTACATGGAACCCACATGTGCACAGTAAGACTGTGCCTTATCCCGAGTCCGCTAAATCTAGCCTACATCTTTGTATTCCATATATCTAGGATTTATTTTAATATTACCGTTCCATCCACGCCTAGGTCTTGCAAGTGGTGTTTACCTGTCATATTTTCCTGTTAAAACTTCGCATGCAGTCGTTACAACGATCCGGTATGGCGCAGTGCGTATTGTGATTAAGGTGCGGGTTAGACGACCCTGGGTACGATGTTTGTTTTTCGACTCGTGCAGGGTATTTTTATCTTCTCCAAAATGTCCACACCGGCTCCAAGGCTGACCCAGTTTCATTTTTGGAGGTAAGTCGGCCGAGGCATGAAGCTAGTGGCGATGTTAAGAATGAGTGGAGTTATATCGCCACTACCCCACGTGCCTTCATGGTGTGCGCTTGGGCAAGTTTACTTTACTTTTATGTGTTTCTCATGTGTCGTGCATGCTACATGCTCAGTCCGTCTTCCTCTCCTAGGCTGAAGGGTGCAATTACTGAACTCCTTATTACGCAGTTTTTCAGCCACTAGTTACTTGCTACGTATTCGGTCCAACTGTTGTTGCCATCATCCTGTTGTGGAACACAATGTGGTCTGTCTAACCTGAGAGGCAGAAGTTTCACATCCTTAAAAGCAGGTAAATTGTGTTACTTTGTATTTAATTGCAACTGATTGCAAATATAACAAGTATTGATTTTGTCGTTTTACAGTATATTCTACATGTTTCGCCTTTATTTAGTCATCTTCAGAGAGAATTCAGTCACAAAGGAAATTATTTGCTGAGGTAGGTACGTATCATCGTCAAATGTGCAGCATGATGATATATACCAGCGTCAACATTTAATTTCCTTTGTGACTGAATTCTGTTTGAAAATGGCTAAATAAACTCAAAACATGTAGGAGAATTTGCTATGAAATGATACAATGTATATTTGTTACCATATGTATTAAATTAATTAAATACAAAATGGTATTTATTTTGCCCGGAATATGTATAATTTTTAAGGTAAATTGTGAAGGTAAAGCAATCCCTGTACAGGCCCTGAGAGTCCCAGGAGGTTGAGGCTCCCAGAATTTGTACACAATAGGCACATGAAGGTGGTAAGGTTGTCAGCCGTATGCACCGGCCGCCTTTACCCCCGAGGAAGTATTATGTCAAAAAAATTCCAATGACAGCATCGGTAATCGAACCCGCGACTTTGCGGCTTGTAGCGCAATGCCTCACCCAAGTGTGCCACCGCGTGCCCCGAGATAAATTGTAGTTTGTTTTAATATTTTCGTTTTTGGAAAGCAGATGGGAAGACTTGGTGCTCAAACGTTAGGGGTAACAAGAGCTGCCGGTATTCGGACCCACTTGTCTTTCAAGTAGTAACACCAGTTCCAACTTTTGTATCGTATATATACACTGCATTAGCTGTCTTGCGTTTCGAAGGGCTTAAAAGCAAAAATTGACCGTAATCCGTAAAGGAATGTACATTTGATTTTCACAAGGTAGGGAAGAGGCTTACCTAACACAACTTTAATTACCGGAGACGAAATTGGATATCTGGACTGTCTCTGTCTCTGTCTCTAAGGTCGGATCCGTGTTCCAGCTTCTGCGTCGAAAACCGATGAAACCCACGGTTATTGAAGTAATGGCTTGGCAGGTGGGGGTTGATACTTCGCCTAAATTAATTGGAAACTCAAATATTTGGTTATGGGCTTAAGTGCCAGATTCCTCATCCGCTGGATTAGTAACAGGGAAACATTCTCCTGACCTGCATAGTTTTCATGCCTGTTACAATTTAAAATAAAATGACGCTACAGAAGATTGCTACCTCGAGATTTTAAAATAGCCTATCTCATGGACGTCTTTACGGTGCGGTGCTTGGGCACTAGGATGCATATTTTTATGTAATAATTTATGCAATTTATTAACAAGATAAGAGAAACGTTACAGCTGAATTTTAAGTAAATCCGTGTACATTATTTCCGAAATAAGGTAGTCATGTTTGTATCAGACTGCGTAAGTTGTGATCCTTTTGCTTTTGTAATCTGAGAATGACGGCCTGTATCAAAACATATTGCTATGTAACTGCAGCTAATAGGCCGTGATACGGGTCATATCCGGAGTGATGTTACGGAGTGTGTGTAACAGGAAATACAGTTGTACCAACTGTACTGGAGGAATTTGTTTCAGATTGTTTGTGGCAGAAAACAAGCCATATCCAAGGCGTTGTAAGAGGTTGTTTGTGACAGTGAAGTAAGCTCTACAAATCGTACCGGAGGCGCTGTAGCAAACTGCTTGTGGTACTAACAAGATTGTGCTAATAGTGGTCGAGGGATTGATACAAATTATTTGTGGCAGTAAAAAAAGAAACCATGCAAGTCATACCCGAGGCGTTGTCGCAAGTTGCTGGTGACAGTAAACGAAAGTGTACGAATCATACACGAGTAGCTGTTAAAATTATTTGTCGCAGTATACAGAGTTATACAGATAACACACGATGTATTGTAACAAATTGTAACAAAGCTGTACAAGTCACGCCCGAAATGTTTATAGATGTGTAGTGGTTGCTGAAACTGGCCTGTTTTACATTAATTTCCTTGAAGCGTTGTATGACGTCGCTGAGATTGTTCTAATGGAAGTATTAACGAGGCAAGTTATCTTGCATTTCTCATTAAAACTTCTTGTAGACTTCCACTTATTGTCAGTAAGATGGTTTACAGTTACCTTGTGTCTTTGTGCTGTGATCTGCTCCTTGTTCAGTGTTGCATTAAATTCGACTTACGAGCACTGTACAATTGCGACTGTCAGCTCTGTTCGTGTGGGCGTGATCTGCAGAAACTTTTATTTCATTATTAACCCGCCTTTCATTTCTCCATTTTGCTTTTACGGAAGCCAGAAAAATTTGTGTGTTTTAGTGCTGGCACACAGGGGCCAAGGACTTGAGAATGGACTCGGTCGAGAAGCGATTGAAGCCCACCTCAGGCGTTCAGGCGGTAGTACCAATTGGAAGTCATGAGGTGGTAACTATGTGGGTGTTCGGCGTCTTTGAGTGGGAGGGGCGGTCGAGTTAAGTTCATAAGAAAGGAGGGGAGGATGTCACAAGGATCTTCGAACGCGTGGTAGTTTTTCTGAACTTTTAGAAAACGGAAGAAATGCACGATGCTGGCTATACGGTACCTACGTTTACCGGCCGAAATAGTGTTTTTAACCCTTTAAAGACGAAGCGTGTCTGTTTTATATAAGGACTCAGTGCGTACCGCGCTGTAAACACTCTCCACTTCGGTTATAAAAACCAGTCTCTTAATGTTTTATAAGGCAAAAGTTGCTGTTTGTTCTGAGATCCGTAAAAAACACATAAACGCAATGTGGGCACCACGTAGAATTTTTTAATGTTAAACCTGGTGTTACGTAAAGTTACCGCTAGGCTGTAACGGGTTAGATGTCGCACAAACATTTACGATAGGAGAAATGCCCTATCACCTGAAAAGCCACAACTTCTTACGTGTTTTCCTTAGAGAAAACTTTTCTTTTATCGAATAATGATTACACTGGTAAACATACTTTTTGTCACATGAAAAGTAATTTGTGTTTCTAATGTATTTTCCACGCTGAATTCAAATATGTTATTAGAATTGCTCTGTCTCTCAAAAGAGTTTTTGTGTAACGGAATTTCTTAAAATGCAGTTTTAGCGAATTTAGTTTCTTGTCACGCTACGATTATGTTTGAAATATGGCTAAGGCACTTTATTATATTTTAAATATGGTGTGGGATTGAAACCTTAATCATAACGAAGACAGTAGGCATGTGAGTCCAATCCGTTGTACCTCAAACTTGGACTCACAAAAACTTTCGTCAAGGCAATGGATTAAAATATAACTGGTTTTATGTATTTGAAAAATACGTTTTCTAGGATAAGTGATGCTAAAATCAAAGAAGGGGTATTTGTTGGACCTCAAATAAGAGAGTTAATACGGTGATTTCGAGACCAACTAAGTGAAATGGGAAAAGCAGCATGGAAATCATTCACAAATGTCACTGCCAATTTTCTGGGAAGTCACAAAGCAGAAAACTGCCGTGATGTGGTGGCCGACCTAGTACAGTCTTACAGAGCTATGGGGTGTAATATGTCTTTAACCTTTTAAAGCCTAGCGGTAACTTTACATACCACCAGGTTTAACATTAAAAAATTCTACGTGGTGCCCACATTGCGTGTATGTGTTTTGTACGGATCTCAGAACAAACAGCAACTTTTGCCTTATAAAACATTAAGAGATTGGTTTTTATAACCGAAGTGGAGAGTGTTTACAGCGCGGTACGCACTGAGTCCTTATATAAAACAGATACGCTTCGTCTTTAAAGGGCTAAAGATGCATTCCTTAGACTTTCACTTAGACTTCTTCCCAGAAAATCTGGGAGCAGTGATCGATGAGCACGGAGAGCGATTTCACCAGGACATTTCCACCATGGAAAAGTGGGACCAAGGCAAGTGGAGTCCCAGGATCCTGGCTGATTATTGCTGGACACTTATAAGAGACGCTCCACAGGCAAAATGTAGCAGAAACTCATCTGCTGTTACTTCTTAGGTAATGTATGTATCCTCTGTAATGTAAGTACGAGTATATACAGGTTGTCTTCAAACTTCAACTGCGCGTCACTTAAAAATTTTGCGTGACAGAAAAAAGTAGCAACGTTTGAATTCAACGCAAAGAGTGCTATTGGGTTTACCCACTTTAGTTCGCGTGACAAGAAACAAGAATTATTTTGTTATGCAGTGTTATATTACGTTGGATATGTCCGTCTAGTTCTATAAAACGTTGAAGTGGTACACCTAGTTTTCTTTTAGTGGAGCTAGAATGATATATAGAATGGCGTTATTTTTAGATCATTTACTGACATAAGAAAAATTTTTAATGTGTTCCATGTCCGTGCACTATATTATACAAAAACACTAATCACCAA
>BLKM01010649.1:368677-412042 GCA_013340265.1 Coptotermes formosanus
GGGACCACAGAGAGTTCACGCCTCCAGTTCACAGTACACAGTCAACAGCACATTCTCACTCAAGTATAAAGTGCAACCTTACTGTAATGATAACAAAAAGTTCTCCCTGAAGATGACCCAGCAGGGTCAAAACATGTAGGAGTGTGTTACAATTGATGATAAAACTCTCTTTGTGCATTTGTTGGTGATTAGTGTTTTTGAAGAAAAATTTTGTTAAATATTTTTGTTACAAGTTACAACGCATTGTTAGCCACGTGGCGTTCTTGACGGACGAAGTGGGACTGGGACAGATTTTTTTCCTAGTGCTTCGGTTTTCGCCTGCCAGTATCATTCTACCATTTCTCCTTGCTGTAATCTATCACCGACGCTGTATAATTGTATCAGTTGACAGTGTCGTTAAATAAAGCACACACATAATACAACGTACTGTGAATAGACTGCGTTGTAGCTGCTTTCGCAACCCTGCTGCCCAACGCGTATTACAAACAATCCATCTCTCAACGTGTGAAACAAGCAGAGAACGGATGAACTTATTTGGATTAAATTTTGTATTAGAGATTTCTACAACAATTGTTGAGCAATCGGACAAGTGTAATGATCACTTTAAATGCGTGTGTTTCTGCACGCGTCTCGAAAATATTTGTCAGCCAAAAGTGTTCCAGACATAATTTTTAGAGAACAGCGAGACATTTTATGTCCAGTACCCGTTTTCTCCAGGTGTTAATTTATCTGAGATAATGAAACAAATTACCTATCACATTGCGTTCTTACGCATTGCGCACCTTTTTAAACTTGTTCTATTCAATTAAGATTTGTGTATGCTGCGCCGTCTGTAACCTAACCCTGAATGTAATAAGTTGTCAGACGTTCTCTATTACGTTGTGAACAAATTACGTCAATCTTACACCAGGATGTGTAATTAATTCGTGTTAAGTGTGTCTTCTGGTTGTCTATCAAACTTGTGTACCTGCATGGTAACAGCACGTCGTGATAGCTAGCAGTTCGATAGTGCGTGTTTGCTTCAAATTAGGGCGGATGTGGTTCAGTTTTAGCCAAGATCTTTCGTTGTTGCTTTCACGGTTGCAAGGGTGCAGGAAGGGCAGTTCATGCACCGATTTACTATTTGCAGTCTTCGATTTTCGGTTTATAACATGAATTGTAAGATGTTTACTGAAAAATTGAGTTGAAAGTATGTAGAAGAAAGCGGTTCTGGATCGGCGGCTGATACAGCAGTAAGTGTCTCACCGTCACTAAAACTGATTCTGATTTGTCCGAGCTCTAAACAGACACGTCACGCCGCAACGGAACTGCTGTCTATCTTAACATTCTTTACGGGCATGAATTTTTCTTTTCCTTGTTGCATCCAGACTTCCTGAGGCCACCACTCGAAAGGATATGGGAGAGGACTATTTCCTCGGATGTGAAGCGGTCGGAGCTTTATGCTCACGACTCATTTTCATCTAATTTAATTCAAGGCCGAGGTAATGGTTTGGATACGTATCACGCATGTGGCAAGTAGAAAATGTCTATAAGATTTTACTATGAATATCTGAGTAGACGATACTGTTTTGGAAATGTGGGACGATGGTGTGAACGATGTGTCACACCTTCAGTCTTTACGGTGTGCTGTTTTTAGCCCTTCACCTAAAACCCAAGCTGGAGAACCACCTGTTATCGGCTGTTTATGAGCGCTTATTTAACCTTTTAAAGCCTAGCTGTAAATTTACATGCCAAAAGGTTTAAAATTAAACAATTCTACGTGGTGCTCACATTGCGTTTATGTGTTTTGTACGGATCTCAGAACAAACAGCAACTTTTGCCTTATAAAACACTAAGAAATCGGTTTTTATAACCGAAGTGGAGAGTGTTTACAGCGCGGTACGCACTGAGTCCTTATATAAAACAGATACGCTTCGTCTTTAAAGGGTTAATGTACCCGAAACTACCCTTCGTATTTAGAGGCCTTCCTACATCCCCAACTTGAGGACGCTCTACGCCGTGGTGATAGCGACAATAGTATTTAAATGGGTGTTGAAAGTGGGGTGTATGTGGAATTGATTTGTTTGGCTCAGGTAAATGATGGGTTAGGAAAATGTGGAGGCTTCCGTGACTACCTGAGGAAGATATTGTTCCGTAGAGTGAGTAGGATATGCTATCCGCTCATTTCTATCTCTCCCATCGTCTGGTGTGACACTCCTTTGACTATAGACTTTAGACTTTATAGTTTTGCAATGACGCTTATTATAAGATGGATAGATAGATAGATCTCACGGGATGTATGCAAATTATCCATAGATTGTTACCATTAAATGTAATAGATATTTAAATTAGAGTTAAGTTATGTAAAGCATGTAATATTACTATGTAATGGGGCATGCTGTTGATATCAATAAAAAATCTCCTTTGAGCAGGGACCTGGCGGTAATGAGCGAAAGGAAGTGCCATACCCGTTCTTTCTTGCCTGTTATTACGGTGTATAACCAGTAGTTGTTTCATATATTTTCTCGAACACTGTTCCGTGAAGCGTTGACTCTCAAATGAAAAATTCCACGTCTCATTCTTTCCATCATCCATTTCTTTGAACACAGTACTTTGTGCTTCCGCTCTCCGCCAACGTCCTCAAGTTGTCGTTACTTACTACAAGCCTTTATTCAATGGGATCCGAGGGTTGTTTCCTCGGGGGCAAAGCGGGCGAGCCGTGAAGCTGACCTCCATGTGGTGCCGAGGTTAGCCCTTTAAAGACGAAGCGTGTCTGTTTTACATAAGGACTCAGTGCGTACCGCGCTGTAAACACTCTCCACTTCGGTTATGAAAACCAGTTTCTTAATGCTTTATAAGGCAAAAGTTGCTGTTTGTTCTGAGATCCGTACAAAACACATAAACGCAATGTGGGCACCACGTAGAATTTTTTAATGTTAAACCTGGTGGTACGTAAAGTTACCACTAGGCTTTAAACCGTCAATGCGTCGTCCGCGTCCTCGTACTTGTTACTATTCACACAGGGCTAGATTAACATTTCATTAAATGCACGAATAAAGTGTATTGCGGAACACATCGGGTAATGCGAATGAACACCTTACGTGAAGAACTGAATGCCATAAATGCCGGGCAGAAATTATTGGTTGCCGTAAAACAAACCTTGTGTGTTATTGTGAATTACCTTCACAAAACATGTAGTTTTCGATATGATAATTTTCAAATACTGAACTGGACTTGAATGCACTTGTACACTTTTCCAACATTGTTTCAGTTATAATAAATAAAAGGGTTTGTGGCGAATTTTCTTTTGTGTGTTTCATTGTTCTTGGAAGAGGCTATGCGTACACACACTGTAGGTATATGTCGTGCAGCGTGTTACACGTAACCACGTGTAGCACAGTGCTAACTGTACGTATGACCGGCTCTGACATCCAGAAACTCTGCGTTTTTCCTCACAATGTATTTATGTTTTGTACTTCTCAGTATAAGCCGATTAGTCTTCGTAATGGAGACATAGGGTTTACTGAGAGGTAAGTAATGTATTCCCAAGTACAGTCTAACTCGGTTATAACGTAGCGAAGGAGACTGAATATTTTGTGTCGTTATAAACGGGTGTTGTTCTAGGCGAGTGGTGTAACGTTATGGTTAACAGTGAGGAGGCAATTGGTGCCACGGAATGGCTGACGCTATAGACAAGGTGTCATATAAACCGATGTCGTTATAACCGGGTTCGACTCTATTTACATGCGTTTTATTGCTTAAAATGGCAGGGCGCAGTGTTACAATACACCCTGGAGTGAAAGTAAGTAGACATTTCACAAGTAGGCTACTGACTGCGCCCTTGGAACTCCGGGAAAGTCTTTAAGAAATTGATAGTGTGTAGTTCCGAAATGGGATATTGGTGTACCGCCACCCTGAAACAGCCGATTGCTATTGCGAATGAAGTAACATATGTCGTATATTTTAAGATTACGCTGGGCTGTAGCAAGGGAAAATGGAAATGGTCATCTTGGCACGAAAAAGCGTGTAACACTGGCGTTCAGCGCATGCATTGGACTCCCAGTTTTTACCAGAAGTAGGCCTAATGTGCGGCCATGTGTACATTGATAAAGGAGAGTGCCGTGCATAGAATGTTGAGTCACAGCTTTCTGTCTGTAGCCAGTGAACTGACAGTGATACTTGGGGGTTATGTCATTGAATTCAGATTATCGGCACGGTGAATTGTAAAGGACTGCCCCGATGTTCAGTTGCACACCTCGTTTAACTGCGTATTAAAGTCGTAGGTAGACAGCGTGGCTAGTTTTTGTTTCATTACAAAATGACATATAATTTAGATGTGGTTGAATTTTTAAAATTAAGACGCCCTTGTTTCTTTTATATTTCTTTATCTTACGTTGAAGCTGCCACGACTCCTTGAACTTTTCGAATTAGTCCAATGTTAGTATGGCTTTCTGTACTGCAGTCCCAGTTTTAGTGTACCCAGGAAGGTTGGAATTGTTCTCCTGAATCACTCTATATGGCCTTTCTTGTCCATGGCAGCACCGTCAGAAGTTATCTTATTGCTTTCACATTTCTGGCGAAACTGTTTGAACATGTGGCTGTGACTACTGTAAAATGTGTCTACAAACGCTTAAAATTTTATAATTTGCCCACGATATTTCTCTTACGTCAAAGATGTTAATATTGCAAATAACTGCGAGAACTCGCCAGGTATTCACATTAGAGTTAACTGTCTACATGAATAACTAACTGACTAACTGAATAACTAACAAACTAGACAACAGATCAACGAACCAACCAACAAACGAACAAACGAACGAACCAACCAACCAACCAACCAACCAACCAACCAACCAACCAACCAACCGACCGACCGACCGACCGACCGACCGACCGACCCCATAGAGTAGAGTCTTTGTTGAGAAGCTAACAGACACATTTTTTTTATCATGGATGCATGGTTTACCAGTTGAGTTTCATATACCTTCATATGTATGTGACAGGTAACACCAGCTTGATCACACACCTGCTTATGAAATTTTCCCGTCTTTTATGCAACCCGAAGTCTCATTACCGTGTTCACACGGGCAGGTACGCATGCCTATCCTGAGCCAGCTGATTTCAGTTTACACTCTTCCACCGTCTTTGTTTTCATGATACATTTTCCATCCCACACCTACGCCTTCCAATAAGCCTCATACCACTAGCATTTTGAACCAAAATGTGATGCGCATACATCAGTGTCATGATGTTTTATTTAATAATGCTTATAACGTTTGGTAAAGAGTGTAGTTGTGCAGCCGCGACGCTAAATGTAAAGTGGGCACTTGTCAAAGGGTAACGTACCTGTATTACCGGAACCACAAGGTATAGGCCTGTACGTCGTCTTAACCTTTTAAAGCCTAGCGGTAACTTTACGTACCACCAGGTTTAACATTAAACAATTCTACGTGGTGCCCACATTGCGTTTATGTGTTTTGTACGGGTCTCAGAACAACAGCCTTATAAAACATTAATAAGAGACTGGTTTTTATAATCGAAGTGCAGTGTTTACAGCGCGGTACGTACTGAGTCCTTATATAAAAGAGATACGTTTCGTCTTTAAAGGGTTAATTAGGAGGCTTGCTAAGGACGGTGCAGAGTCTTAGAAATCCGTCATCTGTAATTATTGCATTTAAGGAGGAATGGAAAGGCAACGCATAAATAAATCGGTTCGTGACTAAACATTTAATGTCGCGTTTTATTCGCATTTGTTGATTGCTTTGAGTGTACTCTTTATTGAAATAATTGTGAAGTTAGTTACATAAGCATCTTTCATAAAAAAGAGTTCTTGTTCAAAAGGAAAACTTCAAAAAATTGCACGGGAAATTAATATGGTGAAACCCTGAAGCCAGACGACTTTGTTGAACTTGGAATGGATACTGTGTAAAGAACAAAATTAAGTTTTATGTCTCGCTTTAAATAAGCATGAAAACGAGACGCAAAGTGTATCCCCTTTCTCAGAATTACACAGTGTATTTGTTATTCAGGATACAACAAAATGGAGCCATTATTGCTCTTACTTTCAGTGGCATTTCGGTTTTGTTTGTTTAGGCTCTGCTCCGCCTACGTCTTGCCATTCTTTGATACAGGCGCGGTATTTTACATGTACAGCAGTGTAATTTGACGACACTCTTAATAACAGAAATTAATGTATAGTTACTGTATTTTATTTGATTTTGTGCGAGATGTTGCACTTTTTAAAGTTTGGGGAAGGTTTGGTGGCTGTCTCATCGAACATCGCGATTATGTGGGTAGCACTCCAGCTTCTTATTCTCGGTGTCACGAGTTCAAATCTTGACCTGGAAACCCGTTATCCTGACAAAAGTATGTCCTGGGTTTCCCCAATCCCTGCAGGCACATTCCAGGATAATGTCTCACACTAGGACGCTGATTATTTTCACACGCTTTCCAATTCATTATTCAATTATCATTATGCCATTCGATGCTATAGGCGTAGGTCATATAATTTGAGTTTATTTTTTAAGCATGTTAACTATTAATGCTGCCAGTTTCTAACATTATATAGCGTCTGTCATAGGGGAATCAATGAATATGGGGCATTGACGTGATGGTACTGACAGGGGAAAAACAGGCATACTCGGCGGAAGGCCTGTCCAAGCGCTACTTTGTACACCACAGATGTAACGTCGACTGGCCTGGTATCGAACCTTGGCCCCTGCGGTGAGAGGCGGTCGACTAGCCGCCTGACAGCTTTTTAAAAAAATAAACCATAATAAATAGCATAACTGTGACATGGGCAGCGAACATTTCGTGGTTAAAGTTTTGTAATTTGATTTCTGGAGTACTGCGGCTTGTGAGAAGCCGCTAAATGTGAGTAACAGCATGTTATAAACAAGGAAAGCAGAGTACAGATGGCATAATCGGCAGCCCGCCTTCTCTCTGCGGTAAGTACTGCTGCTGTATACTGTTCTGACTGTGGGCGGTTAGGGGGCTTTTGCCTGTCGACAGCTGCCGTAAGCTTTTAGTGTAGTGTGGACGTTAGTTTTGACCCTGATATTCTCTTCAAATAAATGGTTCTAGAATCTAGGCTGACGATGACCACGTGAATAATCAGGTCGTAGACAATGAGAAATTAACCAAGGATGGTGGTGATGGTGTATTTGTGTAAATTGTGTTACGTGTACAGAATACAGTTTAGCAAGTGCCTGAATGTGCTGGTACCATGCTTCCTGAATTGATGGCCTAGGGTCTAGTGGCGGGCAACCTGGTACCGTATGCATCCCCACGGTGTAGGTGGCATCCATCACGTTGTCAGGAGAATGTATACAGTTCCGCTGGTTCGCCGGTGGTGACTGCATTCGTACAAAGCTGTGGGCATTTCAACAGTGCAAGTAGAGCCCCCGCAAGGAGAGTGTACTCCGGTAAAGATATCGGTGTGATTGCGCACCTGTGTTGTCCCAATCTGAGGCCCTTACAGCACGGTTGATGAAGATTATAAGTCTCCAGGGTGGTAGAATTCTTAGGCTACCTTGAAGATAGAGGCAGGAATCGCGTACAGTATAGTATGTGCCAGGGATAGCCAACAGTGCGAGCTTCCGGAGCCGCACTTTATGAAGCAGCGTAGGCAATAGCAATGTATTTAACTTTTCAAAGCCTAGCGGTAAATTTACATACCACCAGGTTTAACATTAAAAAATTCTACGTGGCGCCCACATTGCGTTTATGTGTTTTGTATGGATCTCAGAACAAACAGCGATTAATTTCCTATACAGCATTAACTGGCTGGTTTTTGCAACCGAGCTGGAGAGTGTTTACTGCGCGGTACGAACTAGCTCCTCGTATATAAAACGAATATGCTTCGTCTTTAAAGGGTTAATTATAAAGTGAAACGTCCGGTAGCAACACTGCTCGTTGCCTGATGTGCCGCTCAGTGACATGCGAGAGCGGCGTGGGTGGGACGCAGACGTGGTCTGGACGCTCTGGAGTAGAGATACATTTTTTGCTGCTGCCAGAGATCGAATCCAGATTCGTCTGTCGTCCCGCCCGTCGCCTAGTTACTATACTCACTGATCTCTCTGGTTCATGCTTGTGGGGTGTATCACTTATTGTGGCTAAACGAAGCTACTCTGTTTGGAAACTGAGATTAGTTTTCAGGTGGTGAAAGTTAAACCATGAATTAATGTTGACAGTGTTGTTTACGTTCACATGGGTTAACGTGAAATGGAAAAAGTTAATTAAGTTTCCCACAAGTTTGTATGTGTGTGTTGTGATGGGTGCTACACAACCTAGACTAGATCCCTTTACTTAATTTAGCAGCAGTGGCGGTACAAAAGCCCCCGCTGCCTTTCCTTCGCACTTTCGAAACGTTTTCAGCCGTCCCAACTCTGGGACACTGAGTGAGAACAGCGATGCATACGGCTCGTGCATGCGGGAATGTAGACAAATTTCCTTTTGGTGATGTGTAACAACTGTTGTGCCTGGGCGGGAAAATCAACTGGGCAGATTTTATATGGGGGGGGGGGGGGGGGGCAGTTTCTGTTTACGCCGTATGATAGTTGTGGCACTTATAGTCAAGTGCTGGATTCTCTCCAAGTGCGTACTAGAATGCGCTCATGATTCTGCATGATAGCAGCTCAGCTGGCCAAATTCCCCTGAGTTTTATGTAACCCGGTTACATTACCGTGAAGGTTGTTGTCTCCTGGTATCTAACGACGTGTAAGTTGGAAGGTAGGCACCAAGATGAGATCTGCGGTCTTCTACGATATTACGCAGCGTAGATTGGTAGGTCTGTAGCGACGTTTCGGAACAACCTATCGAACCCATCTTGAAGGGTGAAGAAGTCCGTTCCTTGAAGATGGGTCCGATAGGTTGTCCCGAAACGTCGGTACAGAATTACCACTCAGTGCTGCGTAATCTCTAGAAGAGCGCCGATCTCATCTACATCGCGGCGGAAGCCTGAAGTCACGTGTAGCCGCAGACGTTTCGGATTAAGCTGCTGCTTCCGTAAATGTTGTTAACCACCAGACTACGCGGCGTCACGTCCTAGAAAGCAGTGATATTCATAGTCACCGCTGTCGTTACCGAGTCGCAGGCTTTTTTGTCTCGGTGGCCCTGATTCGAACCCAGACTACTACATGTGGGTTTCGTAGTAGATGAAGGTGCACTGGGGTACGTTTTTCTTCCAGAACCCGTGTTCTCCGATATCGACATCATTCCACCAATACTCCATACGCATATTTTAATCGCATACCACCGACTGTACGTAATCTTAGCATTTTACAACGTCGTTAAATGAAATGCGTGTCTCTCTTCACCCCGTCTTCACAAGCTGGCGTCATTACGCCTTATCATGAGCCTGTTGTACCTAAAATGATTGTTGAAACTTCTTTAGGAGCTGGTGGAGTACAGTTTTAAGTTGGTAGCAATGCGTGTTAGTGTTCTTATTGCGGTGATTTATTGCATGTCCATGTTCTCCATGTCCCCAGATATATTAAAAGTATATTAACATGGGATTAGCAACCGGGCAAGGACGCGTCTTGTGGCGCATGCTCAGGGTAATGGAAACTGGAGAGTGTGTGTGTGTGTGTGTGTGTGTGTGTGTGTGTGTGTGTGTGTGTGACGGAGCTGAAGCTACCCCGTTAATTATCTTTCCGTTGCTCTCTGATACCGCCAAACCGCAACGCCTGGTGGGTGACACACACAGCCAGCTACATGCAGAGTCTCTGTGTCCGTTGTTAGGCTTTTGTTCTGTTTCCTTCCCATCGTTCGGAGACTTACATCACAACCATTGTGGAGAACCCGCACACTGTCTTCTCGTTACAATTATACCGGAAAAGTGACTGTCTGCGGGCTGTTTCGCCGACAGGGGCAACGATTTTTCTCTGCCCCACCAATTACGAACTGGCTCTGGAACCAGTCCAGCCTCTTCTGTGGTGTGTATATCGTACGCACTTAATCCGGGAGTAGACCTTATGGGGCGTGAAGCTGACCACTCACTTCCATCCAGTGCGAATAGCTTTGCCTGCATTCCCTGTACACGCCTCTACATTGTGCTTAATCCCCAAAGAATTGTAGTTACTTATACACGGTGATTGCGGGGGAAAGGTCATTGTTCTTGGAGGTGATATTTTGGGTCACTGTGATATAAAAAGCTTGGTCTCTCACACTGAGGGAGGAACAAAGACTGAGGGTGTTCGAGAATAGGGTGCTGAGGAGGATATTTGGGCCTAAGAGGGACGAGGCGACAGGGGAGTGGAGAAGACTACATAACGAGGAACTTAATGACCTGTACTCATCACCAAATATTATGCGGGTAATCAAATCGTGAAGAATGAGATGGGCGGGGCATGTAGCATGTATGGGAGAAAAGAGAGGTGCATACAGGGTTTTGATGGGGAGACCTGAGGGAAGGCGACCACTTGGGAGAACCATGCGTGGAGGGGAGGATAATATTAAAATAGATCTTCAAGACGTGGGATGGGGCGTGGACTGGATTTAGCTGGCTCAGGATAGGAACAGGTGGCGGACTCTTGTGAATGCGGTAATAAGCCTCGGGGTTCCATAAAATGCGGGGAATTGCTTGACCAGTTGAGAAACTGTTAGCTTCTCAAGAAGGCCTCTGCTCAATGTAGTTGGTTAGTTAGTGAGATAGAAAGTTCATATAAACGTGTGTCTACTTCTGAATCGTTACCAGATAGTGCTCTTTGAATCTACAAATACAAAAGCATTGTGAATGGTAATGAAGACACATTTCTTACTGTTAATTTAATTTTAATTTTAATTTAATATTTAAATGACAAATATGTTACACAGAAATGACGGATTTGTTACAGTTTACGATAAATGTTCAAAAATCCCACCATCAACCTCAGTTCACATTGCAACTCGTGTGCTAAGATCGCGTGTAGTGCGTCTGAGTTGATCTTCACGTTTCTTTATGCGGGCAGCAGCATCCAGAATACGAGCGAGCAATTCTTGCCGTGTGTCCGCCTTTCTTTTGTAAATTTCGTTTTTCATTCAACCCCACAAACAAAATCTGACAGAATTAGGTCTGTAGATTCAAACAGCTGTGTCTCGTAACCATTCAGAATTAGACACACGGTCGTATGAACTTTTTTCATCACAGTGACCGGTGCTGTCACTTCTCAAAACATTAACCGTTCCGTGTGAGTCACCCTGTATGTACCAACTTCATTAACGTTACAAGACACCGATCTTTTTTTTAATCCACAGTGTATTTACAGGTACCGTATTTCACAGACAGTAGACACCGATCACTTCTCTAACCGCATGAACCGGTCGGTCTTTCTAATGGAGACGCGGTGTGTTTTCTGTATGGTAGGAACTGAACTTGAAAACGTTATTTATACGGACATCAATCTTTTAAGACCGTGCCATGGCTCTGGTAGTTTGTTATCGGCGTTTTACCGTACAGACCCGGGTTCTGTATCGGGCCAGTCCATATGAGATTGTTGCTGGAAGGGTGGCACTGGACCAGGCTGCGCTACTGCTGCTACTTCGGTTTTCTCCTGTCAGGATTTTGCCACCAGTCCTTTATACTCATAATCACCTTAATCGTTTAAAGATTAAGCGTATCCGTTTTATATAAGGACTCAGCGCGTACCGCGCTGTAAACACTCTCCACTTCGGTTATAAAAACCAATCTCTTAATGTTTTATAAGGCAAAGTTGCTGTTTGTTCTGAGATCCGTACAAAACACATAAATGCAATGTGGACACCACGTAGAATTTTTTAATGTTAAACCTGGTCGTATGTAAAGTTACCGCTAGGCTTTAAAAGGTTAATAGTCAAATGTTCCCGGTGGGTTGTAAGTTTCTCGTGGTGTTATACTTTTGCGCAGAAATTCGTGAAAAAATACACATGAAAGAACCATTAATGTCACCTTTTCCGCGTATAAAATGAGCAGGCCTCCTACCACCTGAAGCACATCTGACGGGATTCGAATAGCGTTTACGTGGATATACGGGCTCAGCTTAATCGGTAGTTGAACATTCCGTCACTTGTCTCTTGATTGTCGGGGTGTGGTTTGATTAGGCGATTATTTAGCAGAAATGTTTAATCAGCAGTGAATGCAAATGCGGCAAGTTTCTGCTCGGTAAATACATGTCAGAAGATGGAAGTTTTAAGAGGAGTGTGCGCTTGTAGTATACTCATCCACTGTGACATCCAGTTATTACTTCTTAAGCATCTGTTTTAATATGAGTACATACGTTCACAGAACTTTATTAGGACAGAAGTTAATGGTAATTTGTAATAGGCACAAGGAAACTGAAGTGATTTAAATCATGTTACTCTATAGAAAGAATTTTGTGACGAACATGAGTTTCCAAGTTTAATAAGTAATGATGTTGCACATTGCATATCCATGGAGCAGAGGCCTTTTTGAAAACTAACAGTTTCTTAGCTAGTCAAGAAATTACCCGCATTTTATGGAACCCGGAGGTTCGTTACCGCATTCACAAGAGCCCGCCACCTGTCCCTATCCTGAGCCAGCTAAATCCAGTCCATGCCCCCATCCCACTTCTTGAATATCCATTTTAATATCTTCCCATCTACGCCTGGGTCTCCCAAGTGGTCGCCTTCCCTCAATTATTTATAAATCCATGACTCACTGAAGAGTCGAAAAATGCAAGAAACTTATAAATATCTGTACTAGTAAATATTATGTGCCAGCTTCTAAACATTTGTTTTGTGGAGTATTTCACTGCACCACGGGATGTACCAGTGTACTAATTGTTTGTCAGTAATTATAAAAAGTTATGTTGACAGTGTGAAGTAGGGCCGACTGTTATTGTGGGTAGCTCAACGCGATGAAGAATATCAAAATTTTACCTTGTTGATTTTAATTTTTCATCCCCTTGTATATATTTCCCGCCAAGGTTGTACTAGGGAACAACCACAGGTATGAAATTTATATCCTGCTGTTGTCAACATGTTGGGTAGCCGCGGGTGTGCCAGTAGTGCGCTGCAGGCTCTAGACGTGAGATGAACCCTCACTCTCAAAGGTGTTTTAAGTACATGAGTCAACTTTAATATCTTAATCTGAGTACTAGTCCCTCTTTAAAGTTTAGGTCCTATATATTGTGATACTGACAAGGAAAAAATATAATTATCATTTGGGAAGAACGGGAAATTCTGCTTATGTAAATATCGGCTGGTTGAAACGGGTTGAAAACTGGTGAAGGGTTTAGTGCTAAACCGCGGGATAACATTTGCTTGGTAAGTTCTGAGGGATTTTTTAGGTGTTGTAGATTTGGAAAACCCACCGTGCGATAAAATGTGCCTGTCCATACGAAAGTGAAACTGTGCATTCATTGACCCTTTAAAGACGAAGCGTATCTGTTTTATATAAGGACTCAGTGCGTACCGCGCTGTAAACGCTCTCCACTTCGGCTATAAAAACAAGTCTCTTAATGTTTTATAAGGCAAAAGTTGCTGTTTGTTCTGAGATCCATACAAAACACATAAACGCAATGTGGGCACCACGTAGAATTTTTTAATGTTAAATCTGGTCGTATGTAAAGTTACCGCTAGGCTTTAAAAGGTTAAATGAATTTGTCATTAATGTCAGCGTTAGGTCAACCGTGTTGAGGACATTGCTACCGTACAAGCCGCCTCTCAAGCACAGGAGAGCGCATGACGTGGAACTGTGATTATCCGTCAGAATATGATCTTCCAAAGTTCTGGGGGCCAGGCTTCTCTCGTGGTTGACTGACGTTCCCCCTGTGCATTAACAACACTCACTTGACTTGAATCAGGCTCGAGCCTGTAGCTGGCACATGAACTGCTTGGCAGCATTAACTAATTCATTAAACCAAATTCAGTTTGCGTGGAACTACAGTGCCTGCCACTTCCAAATTGCGGAGTATTTTGGCCGTCATTTTTCAAACTTTGTGTCGTTACAAGGTTAGATATGCTGTGAGAAAACTTTTGGTTTAATTTTGAGGCTGGTTTAAAATGATCGTGAAGATACAGGATGTATCATATCAGTGCAAATGTTCGCTGGTGCTAGTGTATGCAAATATGTCGCTAACCCATAACTTTTTTCGAACATATTGGTTCATTTTGACCAAAGCCTGTAACTGAAGTCGCGTGATGTTTCTACTTATCAATCAGCTGTAGTAAAGACTACAAAGATTAATTTCTGAGGTGGTAACTATGCTATAATTATTGAATAAGTCTCTGAAAGAAGACATCGTTAAGTGAAGGATATATTTATGGAGAATGTAAAATAAGAACGTGGCGACGGAACCAGTGTTTACTTTCCCGTCTTTTTGGTGATATGCAATGAAGTGCTTAATGTACATATGCCGGATTTCATGTCATATTAATTAGAGGCACGAGTCCTACATGTCCTTTGTGTATGAGTTCTTGAAGATCTACAAAGTTACACATGGCCACCGCCCGAAAATTTTGGTATTACGTCTGAGAACTTTCGGATTTTGGAAGGCTATACCAGCTGGCACTGTTATACAGCCAGATCACTGAGCTGTGTAGAAACACTTCTAAGTCCCCGGCGTGTCTATACATACAGAAATATTAAAACAAGGCATGTTGTATAATTAGAGGTCTCTGCGACGGGCCGATCCCTCGTCCAGAGGAACCCTACCGACTGTGGCGTGTGTCTGAGTGTGATCAAGCGAAAAATATCCTCGACACCTACTGTGACGAGGTAGAAGAGGGAAGGACTACGAAACGAAAACGTTGTATAATTTCGTATCGAAATTAATTTTGCTGCCTCTATGAGTAAATTTGCAGTGATCGTGTTTTCTGTTGCGATCTCATCAGTTTTCATGTTGCGGAGTGTTCCGGCATGAAGAGTTGTTGCCAGCTACCGTCTTCAAAGACAACATTTCCGTTTCAAAACAAAACAGAAACTTGAACGCGGTGAGCGTATCAAGAGAAGCAGTTCAGTTGCTACAGGTACGTAATATCGTGAACGAAAATTTTCTATGGATGACCATAATTAATAAATAACAGGCGCTAGATGTGTGGAAGTTTATTTGGAGACAGGTCATAAACACACATATGAATTCTGCATGAAACATTTTTTAATATTAATAATTACAAACATTGAAATTGTGACGAACTTTTGAGGTTGTGTCAGGAAAATGTTACGCAATGTACTTGGACAGAAATGGGACCGTTACTATTTGAGATTATGGCCTTCTGGTTGATGACACCGGGTTGTATATTGTACCCTGAAGCTTCAAGCAGGCAAGTTGCTCCAAAATAGGTGCCGCCTTACCAGACTGTACGATATTACAAATCAGAAGGTCATAACTTAAATTTTTATTGTCGTGCGAACCTCAAATCTCATACACTACGTAATTGCTGATAGATACTTTGTTCAGAGAGACTCGAGAGATCTGTGTAACAGGAACTGAACTGGGTGTTAGTTAATCTTTGAAGGCGCGGCTGTTGTTTTACATACGTATCACCTGCTTTAAGATGTAAAGTTTCTGAATTTCCCACTGACAAGTTTATTTATACGTTTCATATAATTCACGGAATAAACATCTAGTATTTCCGAGAACAGCAGTAGCTATTTGATGTTTGTGACGGGGAGTCTTTGTTTACTGTGAGATGCGAAAGATCTCGGCTTTTACACAATGGTTACATGATATTCGTCCTGCATTACCTTGCAGTGTAATCGTATCCTTTTGGTATTTAACTAAGCTGTTGTACCTTTTATGAAGGAGGATCATCAAAAAGGAGTGCCTAGATTCAAAGTGGAGCATTTAATTTATTTAAGGTTCGTGAATCGTTGTGTTTGTTTTGATACTCCCCTGTACAGCATCTCACAAAATTTTCGGTCCTTGCCTGCTGTGCACGGGCGATTATAGCCGGAGTCGACTCTTTCAGTGCCAGTAAATTTGTGTATCTAACGGTCGAATTTGTACAGTTCATTGAAGTACATCTGCACAATCAGAATTAATGTACACGTTTAGTGGCGCAACATTTAATTTATTCACCTTATCCAACATGTGTATTGCATCCACTGTCATTCTGCTCTCTGCGAACCCCAAGCGAAGAGCGGATTTCGCCTGCAGGTTTGTGGTTAGACTGTCCGCCTTGTCTGCCAGACGCTTTGCTGCACCAGCACGCCAGAACCCACTCTCGGGGCGGGCTTGGACTGAGTCCAGCAGCCCAGCATACGGAGTTGACTGTTAGCTGTGGAATAACTACTGCTGATTTTTCCCACCGTACGTACAAATGTGAATTAACCTTTTAAAGACTAGCGGTAACTTTACGTACCACCAGGTTTAACATTAAAAAATTCGACGTGGTGCCCACATTGCGTTTATGTGTTTTGTACGGATCTCAGAACAAACAGCAACTTTTGCCTTATAAAACATTAACAGACTGGTTTTTATAACCGAAGTGGAGAGTGTTTACGGCGCGGTACGCACTGAGTCTTTATATAAAACAGTTACGCTTTGTCTTTAAAGGGTTAAACTGTGTTTGCCATACGAGTATTCGCATGTCAGGTTATCATGCATGGGAGGTACGAGAAATGCCTACTGAATTTTATTCCGAAAACAAGACGGGAGGGGCCACGTAGGAAACCTAGGCGTAGACGTGAGGATAATATTAAAGTTGTATAGTATAATGGCTGTGACACGAGCTGGATCATTCAGGTTCGAATGCGTGCAGGGCATCTGATTTTTCTCGTCTCGAAAACGTCCATAGCGACCCTGGGGTTCATCTACCCTCCTACTCAGATAGAGAAGACCTGAAGGAGAGGTATCTCTTGGAAGACAGGCGTAAGAGGGAGCATAATACAGGATGGCGCAGAGCCAACTGACACTTTTTGACACACGATAATATTTTAAACACCAGAAGCGGGATGAAATGAATTGCACCATTTCTAAGTACTCAGAAAAGCAGCTGATTACTTCTTTATTACTTTTGATAGACAGATAACTTCTTGAAGATGGCCACGTTCGTTTGCAACACATTGTCTTAAACGGTTACAGACTTGTTAAAAAAAACTAGGCGCAACAGCTGTTGATTTATGGTCGCAGTTTTCATATCGAATAGCACGCTTCAGGTCCCGTGCTGTGTGCGGGCAATTCCTGTATAACCATTCTTTAAAGTATTCCCATAGGAAGAAAACGGGGTCCGTGAGGTCCGGCGACGGTAGAGGCCATGGGATACGCGATACACGAAAATGCTCTTCGTTGCTTATTAGCACGATACATACGCCATCGACCCATTGTCGCTGAACAGGTTTTTATACGGCATGACGTAAGCTTTCCCTCGGTGTGTAGACTGTGCTCCTACTCTGCCCCTCCTTTCTAGGGCAAATGTGCGTTCATAAATGTGCCAGTCGGCTCTGCGCCACCCTTGAAGAAACAGTCTGGGAGTTTGTGGAATGGATTCATCTGGCACACGATAATGAATCTCCGGGTTAGATAAATTGTGTGGAATTTACTGAGTGTCTGAGCAAATGCTAGGTTCTCTAGAGGGGCTGTGCACCTTGGAGTTAGTTCAAAACGATACCGGGCGCTGAGGGAGGAACTCACAGGCGCGACTCTGAAAAGAAGATTTTGTCACTCAGACTTTCTTCAGCATTTAAAGGAGTTTAAGATTTTGTTGCTGCATCTATGTAAATATTTGCCTCCTTGACTGTGGATTGAATTTCCAGTCGCGATGATCACCATGTTCTGTAGTGTATCAAGGCGGGATGAAAAACTGTCAGTCAGGGAAGAGAATTACAAACAGAATTCTGCTGGAACGAGTTTGTAAGAGCACAAAAATTTTCGCGTTTTCTTTCTGTGTCAGCTGTGCTCATAAAATAAGACGCGCCTTAACATCATTTATCTATATAGAAGGTATTTTAGTTTTAATTAACATTTTCAAGCCTGGAGCTCATCTCCTTGTAAATAATATTTAAAAACTTATTTTATGCTTGAGGTATGCGCTGTTGTGGGATTTTACGCAGCGTAGAATGGTGGTTTCTCAGCGACGTTTCGGGACAATCTGTCAGTTCCATTTTCAAGGGCCAAGCAGTCCAGAAAACACGCTGTTATTATTCTACAGGGAATTTTGAACGCATAATTGCATTATTTCGGCAAATTGCACATTATGAAGCGTTCATGTAATGTTACATGTAATTGCCACTGTGTGTGAAAGGGTTGGTACGATATTTGGAGTCCATGAAACACTCTGTGGTGAGGGAAGGGAACCGGTTGTATAATTACTTTATGTTACTTTGCGTGATATGTCGTTTTGTGAAGTAACGTCTAAAGAGAGACGTTTTAGTTTATCTTATTGAAGTTCCCCATTTGCCTTCTTACAGCTTGTACAATGGTGACACGAATGGTAAAGCCAAATTTACCCCATATCATAGGAGTTAAACAAATTGTCATAACACCCTATTTGTTGCGTGTGCCGGACGAAACGTAAGCACGTAGTTAAAAGTTTTATTTCCCTTTCTTCCGGTGTAATTTCGTACCCATAGTTTTGTTGGCGTGCCGATCCCAGTGGCCGCGCCGTCTAAGGCGTGGGTCCGCGGCCACACGCTTGCTGGAATTGTGGGTTCGAATACCGCCGGGGGCGCGGATGTGTGTCTGTTATGATTGTTGTGTGTTGTCAGGTAGAGGTCTCCGCGACGAGGTGATCACCCGTTTGGATGAGTCCTATCGGCTGTGTGTGTGTGTGTGTCTAATTGTATGCGATCTAGAATCCTCACAGGGAGGCGGCCTAGGCCCCAGTTGGACTGTTGCGCCACAGAAAAGGAAAGGAAATTTTGTTGGTATGTCTATAGCCAACGTTAGGCCGATCTTTTCGACATTCCGATAAGCTCGGGTGATTTTCAAATTGCCATTTATATACAGGCCTTTTACACTACAGTTGAGAGTATGTAAGAATGTATAGAGTGTGTCTTAAAGTGACAGGTATTGTAGCATGCAGGTCTGCTAGCTTGTCGTTGGAATACAGCATGTGTGTAATTACGCCTAAGTCCCCCCCGCATATTACAGCCTTCAGTTAATGCAGATAAGATAAGTACGGGGTTTTCAAATTGTGCTGCGAACTTGCTTGTAAAAGCGACAAGGCCTAATTAGTTCAGCGTTTAATGCTTGGTCTACGCAGCGTCGTATAATGAAAAAGCTGTAGTTTATGCTGCACAGCCTGCGTCTAAAATAATGTGTAGGGCAGTGATAACTACGTAGGCAGAAACACACAAAAACAAGCACACATACACGCAAACACAGGAGTTGATTTATCGTTAAGAACAGGCCATTTCGCCTGCGCAGTTAATTTGTGGGCTTCGTTTGATTTTCGGAACAAACATGGATTGTTTCCATAAACATGATTAATCGAGTCATGTTTGTGGTAGAGATACGGAATGGGGACGGCAAATAAGCGCTCCAACGAGGGGTTGCTGGATACAGAATGGCGGAAAGTATTGGAGAGGAAGCGGGATAGACAGATATAATTATAATATTAAATGAAAATGAAGAGAAATTACTGTCAGTTTGGGATGAATGTGTATAAATGTGTATTGCTGTCACACGTAACAAACAACACAGTACAGTTACATTGTTGACAGTCGTAGTAATGTTGTGCACTGTATCAACTGGAGCCTGTAAGCAACATGTCTTAAATGAAACAAGGAATGCTTGAAAATAGCATTACGTGGACAGGCTGTGAGGATTCCAAGAGGTTGAGGCGCCCAGATTTTAAGACAGTCGGCTCATGAAGGTGGTAATGTCAGCCCTACGCATCGGCCGCCTTAACCCCCCCCACACCCCCACCCGCAGGAAATATTCCTGGTACTCATTAATGTTGGGGGCTGAGTCGACCCCAGGGCTATAGTGCGGCCGGAAGGATTATGTCAATGAAAAATACCACTGACACCATCGTACCCGCGACCTTCCGGTTTGTAGCACAGTGCTTTACCCAACTGTGCCACTGCGTGTGTCCGAGGTATATACACTAGGATGTAACACTATGGAAGTGTCCACTACGGACGTTACCAAATCTCACACGTGATGCGGGGCCCGCGAAGGAAAATAACAACAGGACCAGTACACCAGTGTCTTTGTATTGACACTGCAGTGCTGTGTATTATCCAAATAGTACAGTAGTCGAACTTTAATTTTTGATGATAACCTCAAACGTAGCGGAGTGGTCCATATGTTTTAGAAGTTTTTTAAATTTTAATTAATTTATATTCTGTGAGGTTTAAAACGTTTGCCTTTAAACGTATGTATGATTTTAATATGGAAGTAATGCAGTGTCACAGTTGCACGGTAGTAACTGTGCTGGCGCGCTGGTTCGGCGGTAGTGAAATGTATAGCAGTAGGTATGTTGGTGGTGTAAAGTGACCGTGATATGTGGCGAAAATTTAACTGTGTGAAGTAGAAAATTACTCACAAATTTATTGTTCGTTGACTGTTGTGACTGCGGAACGATATGTTTCTAGTCGTAGCTACTTGTTTATATTCAAGTTTACGGTAATGCGGTGTTTTTCTTACTTAAATTGGCACGCGGTTTGTTACAACTGTCACACTGTACCGGATTTCTGTCTATTTTTATATTTTTATAAACTGTTTTGTGTGGGATCGCTCTTGTTTTCAGAATTCGTACTGATGTACTTTGTCGTTGCACTCTTGTGCAGGGACGAACGCCTGGACATTTTTACAGAGCTGCCAACTGATTTTGTTTTGGTTTTCCTGGCCCTTGGCTTGCTAATATTGTGTGTTATGAAGCTCCTCATTACGTATTGTCATTGAGCCTTCTGTCAGATAGCGCAGTTTAGTAATATATATATGTTTTTTTGTTATTAATTTTAGAGACTCAGCGTTAACATTTCAAACTTTTTCGTTAATGGCATGTGCGGTCTGATAACAGGACAGTTGCAGAGTGCATTGTTTATGATTCACATGTACGTTGTGACGTTCTGAACAGTTTTGTCGTGTTTGTTTGCTGCAGGGGCCCGTTCAGCGTAGTGAGACGATGCATTCACCGGCAGACGTCGCAGCAGTTCGCCGTCAAGATTGTAGACGTAGCCAAGTTCACCTCCAGTCCGGGGCTCAGTACGTCAGGTTGGTTTGGCGGCCATATTGTTCTTTTGTGTTGAACGGTGGAGGTTCTGTTCAGTGGCACAGTTGTGTAACCACTGAATTGTGCATTTTTTGATACTTGATATGCTTCCGGCACTCAGTTTATCGTGTAATGCAGCCTTTGGAAATGTTTGTTTTAAGGTGTATTCATATTTTTTGATTATGTCCTCCCGCCACCCAACAGAAAGGCAGTGACAGCAATGTGAAGGTATACTGATGTCTTTGTAAAATATGATCGATACTATTGGCCTTGAGTAGGCCTAGTCCATTAGTCAAGAAAATATTTAGGACATGGTTTTAAAAGTGTGGTACGCGTACCACCACTGGTATGCCAGACATTGTTTACTGAGACGTGGCCTTATTAGAAAATCGAATTATAAAAAAGGATGAACATCTTAAAAAATAAACAAAACATTATTGGCAACATATAACTAATCCCAGCTCTCAGCCAGTCTTTCCAAATTCAGATTTTTTTTTGTTTGAATAGAAGTACTGGTGGCATTTTGAAATTGTTAAATTTTATTTACTGATACTCTAGCGGGAGAGTTTTAGAACCCCTGATTCTGGATTTTGAAAGATAGTCTTTCATTTTATAAGTTAATATATTATTCGTATCATCGTTTCTCTTCACTAAGTCGGCATGTCTCTTTTAAACCACGGCGGGAATTTGTTTCTGTGTGCATCTCCAGTTTAGCCGGGCGGTGACGTAACAACTTGTCCGGACAGCATATCTGTTGGATTTGTTTATTTGACCAAATAAACAGTTTTTGATTTTTGGTCGTTATCTGTCCCAACTGTAATGCTGTAGGCTTTATGAACTGTATAGTTCGAGTGTTTTAAGCATCACTTAGATGATGTCCACATGGGCTGACCTGGGATCGAGCCGGTGCTTCCTATTCCAGGCCACTCCTTATAGGATTTGTGGTGGACAAAGTGGCAGCATTTTGGGATAATCTTAGGGGGAAGAAATATTTTGAATAACTTGTCTTTTTCCCAAAACCCAATCTTCCACCATGTTTCCTTCTACTGTGTATTGAAATTCCACAGCGTCGTTTGTCACTCGTACTTGGCATCCTAAAACGAAGCTGTAAACTTTGCTCGTACGTCAGTTCCATAACATGCGGCTTAAGATATAAACTGAAAGGCAACTTAGCCTGGCCCTGTGGGAGTTCTGCCGTACACCAGAAACGCAGCAACATAATACGTCTCGTCTCACACCTCTTTGCCATTTGCTAACACGCTGCGTCTGAATGTCCTGTAAGTGATGCAACTTGATGGCAGTCTTTAGATTATTAAAACGGAACTTCCACACACCGCAGAGTGTTCAAAAATGCCTCCGTAGTCGGTCATTATTTAGTTATTAATATGTTGACGAGACTTTTTGTAGTACTTTTCTATAAGATTCTGATGATGGTGTATCACATTTAAGAGTATTAACGTAGGGGCTTTGTCCATTGTCTGGTGGTTTATAATTTGTAGACGTAATAGTAAATAAGTGGTATTCCATTAAAATACTACGTTTCAGGGACTGATCCTGTCCCCGAAACACATTCTTTTATTTACTGTCTGTTCTTTATTGCTTTCTTAAGACACCAAGCTATGTAGGAAGCCTATGACGCTAGTCGTCTTAAAAGACTTTTTGTATCAACAAATCAATGATGAAAAAAGAACAAAAGGGATTAATTTGGAGGAGGGTCATTAGCGCCGTTGAGAGATGCTGTGGAAGGTATGTTTACTGTCTGAGTCCACCTCCTTTTCTCCGACAGTCAGCTCGTCGTCCAGAGCAGAAGGCATAATAACCGCCGCTAAAACGTTGAACTGCTTGTGTAGAATACGCAGGAGGCTGAGATTCGCTGCAGGGACAAGCGGCTTAGTTTTTCTGCAACGTCCAAACCGGCTCTGGACCCCGCCCATCCTCCTATACAGTGGGTACCGCGTGTTCTTTTCCTAGGGGTAAAAAGGCCAGGGCGTGACGCTCACCGCTGACGTCCATCTAGTTTCATTAACACTGACGGTTGTGTTTTCTGTTAAAATCGTTCTTAAGTCGCTGCTGAAAACCTCATTGTTTTCATTGTGATTATTCAGGTCCCTCTGGTACTATTTCCTTTTTGTATTTTGCTCTTCCCGGTACTTTTTGTCGTCTCGCTGTACGCCGTTTTTGCTTTTTACGTCTTTACGTGCGTACAATGCCCCATATGAAGGACTGTGTAATGAATAAAGGGAGAAAGTGGCAATTATTTCGTTTGCCTTGCGTGAAAAGCACATCATTTGTTTGAGAATTTATAGTTATGGCCCAGTGGCATTGGTACTTATGCTAGCAATAATTTGTCTATCCTCGGACTCAACATAATGCCGTCCAAGTGGCGTCACAGGGCACTGTGTTATCTTGTTCTGTGTGTATAAAATGGGGTTTGGATTTGCTGGAGAGGGATATTGAAAAATCTGATGCATAGTTTTTTGGAGAAGGCGAAGAGACTGGAACCAATGTATTCTGATAGTCCTGGTATGGTATATGTACGGATAGGGTTCCAGGAAGGATTTGACTTCATTTTATTGCTTTGGAAATGGCTGCTGTCGTACCTGGGTGTGCCGTGTTACTTTACGTATTCTGTGGGTTGAATGTTGGATACTTGTAGGCTTGTACTAGACGGCGAGTCGAAAAAAAAGTTATACATCTACTGATGTGAATTTCGCAGTGTGTTTCCCGAAGATTCATGTTAAGTGTTATCATCTAAGCTCTTCGTCGGTCTTACAAATGGAAGCTGTCCAAGAACTGGTCCCGTCAGCATTATGTGTGTTCTTCAACAAAGACCTATCGGGCATCCCAGACTCTGTGTTGAAGTATGGATATAGAAATTCCAGACGTTATTCAAAAGGTTGTGTTCTGTGTTTTCCAAGCACTGAGTTTGTTAATGAGCGACACTAGGTCTGTGACAGTAGTCTGAAAGGCTACGTCTTAAATCCGTGTTCCGGTCCCTCGTCGCCCAATTCTTGCCTCACTAATGATAAGACATTTTACACGATGCGCTGAGTAGATCTTTTCGTTCCTGAAGCATGAACATCATGAGAGGAGGTAACATTGCCGTCATACATAAAGCAGTAACAAATAGTGACGATCCTAGGGCAGCACGCCTGCTTGTACCTCGCAGTATTCTGTCTAGTGTGAACAGGAAACGAGCGGTTTGTGCCACCGGCAAAATGGGATTAAAACGTTCGTCTTATTACCGCTTCACTAAGCCACGCTGCATTCACTGTGTCGGTGTTTGCGAGCTTACATTAACACGGGAGAAGGAGATAATGGCAAGTGTGATGGAATACTGCTGCAGGTGGCAGTGAGTGTGGAGATCGGGACGAATGTGGCAGCAAAGACATGGGGTATATCCCTGTGCTTAGGCACTAATATGATGTTGGATTTGTTTCCAGATAGAAAAAAATATACGCTTTTGAAATTGTTGTCGAACTGGAAACCAATCCTTTACGTGTATTGTGACCCTCAGGTACGTTCTGTGTGTGTGTGTGTGTGTGTGTGTGTGTAAGACTCTTTCGTATTAAGTGAACGGATTGAGGACGTTGGAGAATAGGGTGCCAAGGAGAATAGTTGAACATCAGAAAGCGAAAGTCGATCCCGGTGGCCGTGCGGTCAAAGGCGCAGGTCTGCGGCAGCTCGATTGCTGGGATCGCGGGTTCGAATCCCGTCAAGGGCATGGATGTTCGTCTCTTATGTCTGTTGTGTGTTGTGTAGGTAGCGGCTTGTGCGATTGTCTCATTAGTTGTTCAGAGGAGTCACACCGGTGTGTGTTGGTGTGTATGTGTGTTGTTGTGTGTGTGTTGGTGTGTGTGATGTAGAAACCTCAAGAATGAGGCGGCCTAGGCCCGATTTGCGGTGTTGCGCCACAAAAAGAGAGAGAAAGTAATAGGAGGGTGGAGGAAATTATATAATTAAGAACTTAATAATTTATATCAGTCAGCATATACAGCGTGTTTCTTTTATCGTTTTGGCGGGATATCCCTGCGGATGCAGGCTTCGTGTGCGATAAAGCTGTCGTCCTCTATGTGGCAAAAAAGAAAGACCTGTGACGTTAGAATAATACGATCAAGTTGAACGAGGTGGGCGCACCACGTATCACGCGTGGGAGGAGTTAGAAATGTGTACAAAAGTTTGGTCTCGAAGCCTGAAAGAAGATGAACACCCGGTCCCGTCAAATGGATTATTTTGTAGGGAATAAAGCGACCGCAGCATGACGCTGCCCACTTCTGTCCACCTGGTGCCGAGGTTATGAGTGTATGGACAAGGCGTTTGCTTGAGGTTGGTACTTCTTGTCTCGTTTCCGAATAATCTTCAGAAGATTCTGCGTATAAGACATTTATCAGAGTGGTGTAGTACGGTCTTTTTTCGAAGTACGTCTGTGTTCTTTCTTGACTTTTAATCTTCCGTTTCCTGATCCCCCCCCCTCACCTTTTTTCACAGTCCCTGGGTGTGTTTTATACAGTTAGCAGTCCCAAACTTGCTCGCAGCATTTTGTGTAATTTCTACAGCTTTACTTTTTCCTTTCCTTACTTGAAATTTAGCGCGTTATAAACTTCTAATTTCCGTTAACACCAAGTATTTTGTGCGATGTATTCTGACGTCTAGGCTTATATGGGGAGATAATATTAAAATGGACGCTAAAGAAGTTGTGAGAGTGTGTACTGAGTTTATCTGGCTTGGTATAGGGACAGTTGGCAGGCTGTTATGAACGTGGTAATGAACCCCTGGTTTCCATGTAATGTGTGATATATCTTAAACAGACGAAGACATATTAGATGCTCAAGAAGGGCTCTGCTGCATGGCGTTTGTTAATGCACTGCGTGCCTGAAAATAGCAACATTCGTGCCACGAATGTTGCTAATGCCATTAGCTGAACGTGATAACGGCATTTCATTCTGAAGGTAATACTCTACTTACACTGGGAGGCGGTGTGATACGGTTGTGCCCATTGTTTGAGGAGAAAAGTAGTTTATAACAATATAAGAACTGTAAATAAATAAGTCTTTTGCTCATGGCCCGCACCTAGACTGTGTATTGTGCGTGAAGATAAAGCTTAGTGCTCTGAAGATGGGGGTACTAAAGTCTTATCTTTATTCGCAGGCCGCTTTTAACTCTGGGATAACTGTCTCTGCCTGTGAACTGTATAGGGCGGTGGGTGGGTCTTAAATCTCTTCTGGACATTGTGATGGTACGAAAATCCCATAACACCCATTACCATCCAGTTCGCACGACTCAGTTAAAAATACGTGGTCGTGCGATGATAAATTGCATTAGCTGACGTGTCACGGATCTGCGTCTGTGTATAACAGAATTTCACGACCAGTGATTCACAGACTGCTGAAAGTTGGTGCTTGACAAGTGGGTCCAGATATACCTATTTTATTTCATTGTGGATACTTCTCAGCGACTAAATTTGTTTTGAGAATTGGGTAGCTGTATCAGAGGCTGCGGTCTGGAATGGTAAAGGTAAAGGTAAAGGTAAGGGTAAAGGTAAAATTGTTCCTGTCTACGCCATGAATGTATATGGTGGGAACAGAGATATAACTACACACGCTACACTATGAGGGAGGCAGGACCAATGTTTGTACTGTACACTGCACTGTGAGGGAGGCAGGGTTAGTGTTCGTGCTGTACACTGCACTATGAGGGAGGCAGGGTTAGTGTTCGTGCTGTACACTGCATTATGAGGGAGGCAGGGTTAGTGTTCGTGCTGTACACTGCACTGTGAGGGAAGCAGAGGGATAACCAGTCCTGGAAAACTCGCTGCTGTGTTAACGGTTCCAGAATGTGAAGAGCCTGTGAAGAGTTAGTGTGGAGAACTCAAGAATGATGGATTAAAAATCACTGGCAACACTCATCTTAACGTCGTTCCTGCATTTTTGTTATGTTCCTAGGATGAAGTAAGGTAAGATGCGGCGTGATTATGAACAAATAAGCGGAATGAAGTGTCTTGCTTTGCCAGCGAAGTTCATTGCGACGTGCACGATCTAACCGAACAAATTAACATTTTAATCTTCGTCTTTGTGAGGATTCATAGGGAAAAGTTAATTTTCTCTTTTAGCGTTCCAAAGACATTTCAGTTTTACTTCTTGGATACTGTGTGACTATGTCACCACTTAAACAAAATTAAGTTCTACTTTTTTCAATGCGTATTCTGCAAGAGACTTGTTTAATTTGCGACATGCGCGCTCCTTGAAAGTTCTTGTGAAGTATTGGCGTTTCTTTGGGTGTTATACGTCGTGCTATTTACTGTATTCCGAAATGGGAGGATGTTTGAATGGGAGCCTAGTGAGGTAACAGGTGTTGAGCGCATAGGTTAACAAAATAGCCTGTATCACGATTCGGTTTATTACACAGACGTTATGTATTTAGTTTTATACCTTAAATACGTTTAGAATTATAAACGGAGGTTCTCAGCAAAGTTGAGACTTATGGAATTTGTCTTCAGGCCGTAACCGACAAGGTGTACGCGTTACCTCTGTCTCCGGTTGAGGTTGTGTCGTGTGATTTAGGATGTATCAGTTAGATATGCATTATGATTCTCAGACAGTGGTGTAACATGCGAGACAGCACTGATGTGTATTTGAACTTTTTCCATCGTCGCTGAGTACACAAACACGACGTTTCGAAAGCAGACTGCTTTCGTCTTCAGGCGCACTACAATCTTGAGAATAAGAAACGGTCTGAAAGAACCAAAAAGCTACAAGTTCACACGTGAGAGACAAACAATCCAAACCTCTAAATATAAAAATAGTGTGTACAAAACTCAATCTACAAATTGTAATAATTGACATGAATTATCCCTTATTAAAAATTAAAATCACAGGACGTGAACAAGCAACAAAATACAATTTTTTAATAAATTAACACCTGCGGCAATAACAACCAAATCAACACCCTCTGTTGGTGAAACTATGCACCTACTACAAAGCATGGTCCACATACACATCAGTAACATTCCTCAGTTAAATGTAGTTACAGGTTGCATGCAAATAAAATGCAGGATCTGTTTTCCCGGTGCACTGGGGGCTCTGCACTACTGGAAATCCCGAACTTAATTAACGTGATGTAACTGAGGTAATGTTGGTTTAGTCGTGTGAAGTGAAAGCAAATCTAGTGCAATTATTGTAAATTCCAAAAATGCATTATTACAGATGTTACAAAATATGTGACTTGTTGAGTACGTATTTTGGTAGAGCGTGAAACAACGTAGTGGCCACGCTAATTGCATATTAAGGTTTGTCCCTAATAAATGACAGTAACCAATAAACTGCGTGAACTGTTGATATGTAAATGTCATAAGCAGAGGTAATAATTCGCTGTGAAGCCTTTCGAAGCGTATTCACTTGCGACAAGCGACTGTTAGTTCTGTCATTTATTCCTGTTTGTCCTCATGTGTCAGAGCCACTCTCACGGGGCGGATTTTCGTGAAATTTCGCATTTGGGAGTTTTACTAAAATTTGTTGACTTGACAGACACTAAAGCTGTTAGCATGAAGAGTGTCCAGTAGGAGTATTGCCTATGTGTTTCGTATCACTGACATGTATACTTTTTTCGTACTTTTATTATTATTTTTGGTAAGTAACTTCTTGTACACTTTTACAGTAAATATCAGTGAACTGATATTGACAGGGGCAAGCAGAAGTACTTTGAGAAAAACCTGTCACAGTGCCACTTTGTGCACCAGCGCTGACAAGTTTTTCTCCGAGTTCATCGGGTTTGCCTTTTCAGTGTTAGGGGTCGAAATGTTCTCCAAAAATCTAGAACCCATCTCAAAATTCTAGGTGCGAGAAGTGTGATAAGCTACGAGGTAGTTCCATACCAAGGATACACGAATATGAGGCGTCATCGTAAAAGTTTACTCACCCGGGCGTCTGGGCGCCCGGTATTTTTGCTCCCGTGGTAAGTAACATTCCAGCAACCCTCCACTTTCATTCATACATCTATCGCCGGCACTATATGATCACTGAAAGTGACAGCGTCGTTAAATGACAGACACTTCAACAGAGAAACACGGCTGGCATCTGCTTCCCTGATGGCGATATTTATCGTTCTGCTTTCTTTCCTATATATCCGCGTTATTAACAAGGTATACTGCGGCTACGGAAAGACATCTTGTGTGTGTGGAGGGGATAAGGGCGGTTGGGGATTCCCCTGTTACCTTCAGCCCTCTTTGGCCCGTTTTATGTAATTCCAAGCGTTTATTGCCGGCAGTACGCTGTAGAGGGTTGTGACGTCTGGCGCTCCGTGGGGACCTGTGGCCCCTTAACTGCTGAATAAATTCCCTTGTGTAAAATAAAGCCCTTTTCTAAATGATGATTAGAATTCTCAGAAATAATGTACAGTACTTACGTCTGTTGACTCAGTGCTGAACTTATCCCTTCTGACCTGTACGGCCATCAACTTAAGTAGTTATACATTTTCTAATTCTGTTGTTTGTGGTGCCAGTGAACCTGCACTGTTGAGTCGCCTGACGTTTAAAGTTCCAAACAACTTGCCCTCCGTTCGTTAAATGAACCAGTAGTGACTGAATCCATCATACACACACACACACACACACACACACACACACACACACACACACACACTGACTCTCGCACTCACAAGTGATTCCACCGCTTTGTGATGCTTCTTTGTGCAGACTGCTGTACAAACCAATTGCCCACGTGTCTGTACCTTGATGTCGATTTCTTCCTGTTGTTCTCAAGTTCCTAGAATGCTGCTGTAACGCTTTCACAGTCGGAACAATAGAACAGCCGAGAAAGGCCATTCATTTGTTCAAAATGATTGGCAGTGAAAGAAGCGGTGTGGTAGCCGCAAACACAGCTAGATGTATTTGGTTTCTTTCTTATTGTCTTGCAGTTTGAAATCTGGTGGAGCAAGAGACATAAAAAACAATTCGCTAGAAAGTATAACGCTGTGACATTAAATGTGATTCATACATTTTATCTTCTGCAGTGTGAAGGTGATTTGTCCCAGACTACAAGCTGAACAGAATTCTGTGCGAAGAAACAAAGTCGGATCCTGTTCAGTGTCGTGGTTAGTCTACGTTGGCCATTGGTATGCACCACCTGCTTAGGATAAAATATTTACGAACTTACATCGGCCTGTCAACAACTGCGGTCTCTGCTGTATAAAATCAGCGAAAATGATTCTGTTTAAATTACAAGCATTTTCATCGTATTTGAATTTGTCATAATTTAGAATTTATGTGTGATCCATCTCCTTCCTATTCTTATTGTCCTTGGCGTAAATAATGCTTTCGTACGTACCGCAACTTCTGAGTCTCAGTCTTTGATCACTCGAATACCGGTAACGATGGTTCGAATTCCGACCGTAGCATTAACGTTTCCGTGTGTAATTCTGTTAGGCCTAGGTTGCCGTGTGCAGTTGCGGCCTTGCTGTAGACCGATATCCCTTCAGTGGAGATGTATCGAATGTCTAAAGCATTCACTGTTTCAGAATTAATTGTGAATCGGAACGGACCCGCGGAAGTAATTGTGGCCGCTTAGGAAGACGGACTACAGACAAAGTCCAGTGTACACTGCACGCACAGGACTGAAAGTTGACACTAACAGTCTCGTTATGAGGAATTACCTGCACAAGCTTTCCTTAATCCGTAGACTCTCACAGTTCTGTACAATAGCCTCTGTATTCTGTCATATTATATTTATTTCTGTTCCTAAACCACAAACGTAATTTAAAACAGATTACAAACCATTATCAAAGTTGATGTTGGAGTAGTCTTTCTCCACGTAGTTTGTTTCGAATGTGCTGTTTATGTTCGTGTTATTTTTTCATTTTTGTTTCCGAGAAGACTTGTGTTCTCCATTGTCCTTGTTTCAAAGGGCAGGAAAATTGGGCGGCAATAGCATAATTTGAGATGCTATCCCAGAATTTTTCCGGGCAGACTGAGGATGATAACGAAAATCCTTTTATCAGGGTTGCTGGTTCCCGTGTCGACTTCTGGTGCCACGTCTACGTGGAAATTGTTCTGTGATGAACTGATTGTAGTAGTAATGGTAAGTGTCATTTCTTCACAGAAATTAGAGTCTGGAAATCTCGCGTGACTTCCTACATACATGTCAGACTATATTGTAATTGCATTTTGAAGTTTAAAATTTTTATGAAGTGAGAATTTTAATATGCGCTTGAGTATAGTAATCGAGGTCAGTAAAATCATGATTGCAGGTTTTTATATGACGGTAACGACTTAATGGGAGTCGATTTTAATACCCCATGTTGTCTCTTGTTAGATGCTGATGAGTCCCGTTGTACTATGTCTAAGTTAATTTGGTAATGTTTCCATAACACGAGCTTGTCAGCCTACTAACTAGGCGTTGTTGTTGTTGTATCGTTTCGTTCGCTGTCTGTTACAGCAGACTGATGCTTAGTGTCTACCTTTTGTCGCTGCAGTTTTTGTGGCGACCCAATTTGCCTCTGTGGCTCTGTATTGGACATACCGTTCTGTAGAATCAACAAGTAGGCAGTTCCCTGCCGTTTCCAGCACCTATGTTTTAGGTGGCTGTTACCCTTAATTAGCTCCGGGCTTTTTCTTTACTAGTCCTTCCCTCTTCTATATACTTGTTCACAACAGGTGTCGAGGGTTTTTGTGATTTTTCATTTGATCACACTCAAGCACACGCCACAGTCGGTAGGACTCCTCTGGACGAGGGATCGGCCCGTCGCAGAGACCTCTACCTGACAACACAAACACTCACAAGAGACAAATATCCATGCCCCCGGTGGGATTCGAACCCACGATCCCAGCAAGCGCTCGGCCGCAGAGCTACGCCTTAGACCGCGCGGCCACTGGGATCGGTTCCTGGCTTTTTAACCCTTTGAAAACTAAAAATAACGTAGATTATTTATCGAGGTTTTAATGTTATTCATACCGTGTGCGTTCTTACAGGTAATACATCAACCAACTTATGCACTTAATAAAGTACATTTAAGAATAAGTATAAAACTCCTACACGTTTCGGCACCGGGGTGCCATCATCAGGGAATTATTCAGAACAAACGAGTACAAGCCCCAGCAGCTAGTGTAGGTATTGTGACGCCCGTATTGGAATGATTACAATATTAAAATTGTACAATACGCAAAGTTAAAGAGCATAAAATTACAATGTTGTCATATTAGAAGTGAGCTTTTCCAGGTATAAGTTCGCGGTTGTTTGTGTTCTGCACGGTACATATATACAAAGATCTGTCTGGGTTCTGTGCGATCCGAAGAGATCTCGTCCTGATGGAGCGTGCGAAGTGTGTTCTGTCAGGCGTCCAGTAAGGGCGATACAGTACCTAGATTAGTGTGCTGGGCTTGTAGTCCTTTGTTCTGTATAACTCCCTGATGATGGCGGCCCGGTGTCGAAACGTGTACGAGTTTAATACGTATTATGAATTGTATTTTATTAAGTACGTATGTTGGTTGATACATTAATATTAATAGTTCTTTTGTAATTTATGCTTCGGTATTTATGTTGATATAGCAGGGGGGGAGGGGGCGGGGCGGGGCGGGTTCTCTTCGAGGGGCTTGAGGTGTACTTCACTTCGGGGAAACGAGACGGATAAAAGATTGGCCTAGTCTTAATAAAGGAGAAGGACTGTTTAGGACACTCGGAGCTCCGTACAGAGCACGTGCGGTTTGCAGTTCGGCGATCAATAAGGCCGTGCTGCAGACAGTGTTTCAAGTCACATGTGTCCGGACGGCACGGCCTCCATTGACGAACTCGCCGTTGCAGAACCGCGTCACATCATCACACTGCAGCTACAAATAGGCCCGTACTTTACAGCGTGGGGCCTATAGGAATGTTACATTCTGGGAATAAATTTTGGGCGGCACTCTTCTTTAAAATTAGGGTCTTCGATCTTTTGAGATGTTGCGCAGCACCAGTGAGTAGTTTGTTAGCGGATCAATATGCAGTCCCGAAACGTCGGTTACAGACTACCCACTGACGCTGTGCAACATCCCAAAATAATGGGAGACCTCAGCTAACCTGCATCTAAAGTCAATAATGTCGTAGTATTTAAGTCTCTCTGACTTTGGGACGGAGTGTAGTGTTTCAGTTTAAGGCTCGTTTATTGGAAATATTGGGTACGCGGTGGCGCAAGTGGTTCACTACGCACCTCAGTCACTTCTATCCATTTTCAGTGCTAACAACCTTCCCAACGTCCTTCTTCATGTCGGTCTTCCTTCCACGCCATTGTTTTGGCCTAATACTCTTGCTATCATTTGGCACGTTGTGGTCTGAATTATTGAAAACATCGTTCATTAACCTTGTAAAGCCTAGCGGTAACTTTACGTACGACCAGGTTTAACATTAAAAAATTCTACGTGGTGCCCACATTGCGTTTGTGTGTTTTGTACGGATCTCAGAACAAACAGCAACTTTTGCCTTATAAAACATTAAGAGACTGGTTTTTATAACCGAGGTGGAGAGTGTTTACAGCGCGGTACGCACTGAGTCCTTATATAAAACAGATAGGCTTCGTCCTTAAAGGGTTAAAGAATAAATACCCCCTACCCGATGCTACAGAGGTCCAGCTGTCATTGAATTTAGCGTCAGTTAGCCTCGAAGTTGGTTACAAAGTCACTTTAAACTGTCCTCTGCGTATTTGAAGTTGTTTCATGTAAATGCGGTTGGATTAGTCTCATTCCCGAGAGACAATTGTGTCGAAGCAAGAGCGATGGTGTCTTCACTGTACTGCCCGTGTTGTGTAGCCTGTAATACAGGGGCTACACGTCGCTTGTTTCAAGTGCGAGCGATGTAATGGCTGGCTGTTGTGTTGCCAGCGAACATAACGCGTCAGTGTGACTCAGCACCAAATTCCAAGCGACAGGGCACAAGTAATATGACATAAGAAATTTGTATACAGACTCTCACTGACTTAATGCCATTTGCAGTTACTCAGTGTCAGTCTTACGCAATTTAAAAAAAATTAAAATAATGAGTTTTTTTTAAACGCGCGTTGAATTTTTACTTGCGGAAATCCAAGCGCAGTGAGACGAAGTTGGCGGGAAGGATACTATTGGGCGATAACGCAGGCGGCGGGGCAGTCATGCTGCGGTCGATTGGGTTTCAGTAGGTATGAGTTTGGACTTTCAACTGGACTCCCTTGTATATATGCACTTACTGTTGCCCGCATGTAAGCTCAATTCCGAATTGCGCAAAATTCGACTTGCACCAGAACTTCCGGAACGTAAATCCTGCGTAAGTCGGGGGGAGTGTCTGTACCGGTAAGGGCTAGCCTACAACGTGGGCGTCCAACCATATTTTGGTAAAGGGCCACAATTGTTATTGTGGGCTGGTTCGCGAGCAGCACTTGTAAAAATCACTACAAGTAGTATACGTAACCGCCTAAATTGTTGTGTGATTTTTATAGCATGTGCAGAATTCACAAACGGAGCCTCCGGCTGGATGGTACAACTTAGCGGACTGCGGGTTGGTACCCATAGCGTACAGAATCCGGCGATTCAGATATTAGAAGGGTAATTAGCTCTTTCTTTCTTTCTTTCTTTCTTTCTTTCTTTCTTTCTTTCTTTCTTTCTTTCTTTCTTTCTTTCTGCGGATACGTTTCTTGTTTCATCCATTTTATTTCAGTTCCTTGCGATATATGCAGCTAACCAGTTACAGCAGTAGAGAAGACGTCGTGTTGCTTTTTGCTGTTTGAGGCTGGTCAGTAAAGAGATGTTCATCTGCCCGTATTACTGGTCTGCGCTACCATTTTGGGCCCTTTGAACTTGTCCGTTACTGGCTTCGTACGACAACTCGACGGCTATCAGTGGCACAGTGCTAATGAGATGCCAGGGTGGTGTAGATAAACGACGTAGACCAAGCTAAGGTCTACTGAGTCCTGAAGGCGGATGGTGGGGGACGGTGTTAGAGGCAGCCTGCTGGCGTGGTGGGTAGACTTACGGTAGCGTCTATCCGCCGTGTGTACTTAGTATAGTACGCGAGTTTATGTGTTGAGGAGCCATAATGAGAAGGAGCTGTGAAGTAGACTGCAAGCGTTTGTACATGCAAGTGGAATAGTAGAGGAGTATCGTGGTAGTATAATATACGGGTGTACATATACAAAATGTTCATTTATGAAACCAGTGCACTGGATGAATAATTTCAAAACCATGAAAATATTTGCGTATAGCTCACTGTTAGTCGAAGTGATTTTTTTTATTTATTACATATTATTATTGTTTACTGATATAGGTATTTGCAACATCAACCCAGAGCTGTGACCGTTATCATGCATATTTACTTAGGTCGGCGGCGAGCACTAGTGTTTGCACTGGCGAACCTTCCGGGCAAACGTACATAAACTGGCTTGTATGAATAATTAGTTGCGCTGTATCAAATACAGATATAATTTGGTATGGGATGATAACCTGTAATGTTATTATCGTGATTTTGGAAGGACGTGGTATAAAACGGCCGTGGCGTAATTCGTGACACTATCGCGGTATTGTGAATAGACCCGCATAATCCAGGTGTCCACATGTTTTCGGAAAACTGTTGACTGGTTGCGGTGTTCGTTAAAGTCGAATAACGGGGGAGTGGGGGGCACTTCACGTGAACACCTTCGCACGTAGCTGTGCGCATCTCCAGCAAAACTTGCACGTAACTCGCTAAATGTTTGTGTTTGGGGGGGGGGGACCGTTTCGAATGAAGAGTGTAGGAACAAATTTGACACATATTTCATGTCCAATTAGCTTATTTTCAGATTTAAGGTTTTCGAAATAATGAACTTTGAGTGAGCAACTATGGCTACAATTTTGACGATGTACGTGCCCAGGGGGTCCACAGATTTTCCAAATTCTAGGAACATCCTCCAAATTGTAGACGCTTGGAGTGAGCCTGTAGCATTTGCATACTGAGGGCCCACAATTCTGGAGTGACCTGTGAACCTCACTGTTATCTGGCGCTTTCTGCTCGGCGCATGTGAACTGGTGCACATTTTGTGTGTGCGGAAACACGTGCAATTATTATGTTGAAAATATTAGGAGCTACCGTACGAAATTTAGTCGTCTGGGCGACCAGGCGCCCGGAATTTGTGAGCTCCTTGCGTAAACCGCAGAAAATTCTCAGGAATTCCCATTATCTGGCCGTGGATAGGTACAGTGTCCAACGTAATATAATTTATTTAGAATTTTAATATTTTACTCTTTTCTTGTACCATTATATCCTCTCCTCATTCTGCCATACTTCTTTCCAAACGCTTTTATTTGTCTACCCGGACGTCATTCATCTCTTTATCCATTTCTTTCTTTGACGTTAACATAGTTCCGGCTAACACCGCTCAAAATATGCCGTTACAGGGAGCAGTGGACAATACTGTTGGCGTTAACTGCTGCGTTTTAGGCACGTTCGCACTATTAATCTTGTCACGTCTGTCTGTCCATTCTTCCGTCCATCGTTATGGAATAATTCTGTTCTGATTGGACGCCTTTTGGTTAAATTTTATAGTGGGGATTTTTACTAATATCTGTTGACCACATTCAGGTTTGGTTAAAGTCCGACGACAGTTATACTTTATACGAATACTTACATACGTTTAGGTCATAGCTCTTTGTAAAGGAGACTTTGTTCTCCGCGAGGTACGAGCTGCGGCCGAAGAAACAGTTGACGCTATAAAATAACTGCTGAGACTGTGTTCTCTGTACGAGGTGAAGTCAGAGAAAATGTCGATCAAAACGTAACAGTCCAGCATGGCCGACTGTACGTACATCTGTCGACCAGACTAGGTTGTTGGTAAGATGCGGAGCAAACGTAATGGGGCGAACGCGCCAGATGTGTTACATCCTGCGTCCGTTTTACAACTTGTTTTCTCTGAGCTCAAGCAGACGTAGGCCTACATATTAACACGTACACTGCGACTGATAATTGTATATTGCTTAAAACAGTGACAAAATACGTTAAGGGTATGCGGGTATGTGGTGACAGGGACAAATAGGGGCATATTATCGGCACGGATTATATTTTTAACGTCCGTGCTTGTTGTACAGGATTCGGCAGAACTGAACCTGAAACGCGTTGCAGTTGCGAGTGATTTCTACACACCGGAAGAATCTGAAACGAATGTAAATTGAATAGAAAAGTGGTAGTATAGCTCCACGTGTTCTTAATCCCTGCACTACATGAGAGTGTGTATGTGTGTGTCGTCAGCTGCATCCTGCGGCTGGGTTTTCCGCTGGGAAAAGCCGCTGTGCGTGTTGGAAGGTAGCTGCACGTGTCCCAGAGGCGGTTGGGGTGCATTTTATCGTCGTGTAGCCCAAAAGCGTTTTAAGGTGGATAGAGTATGCGTAGCACTTGGAATGTTAAGTATGTAGGACGTTCGCAACGGACACTGAATTGTGGTTCCTCCAAGCTAAATACGTGAAGCTTGAGGCTTGTATATAGCAGGCTGTGTAAATCCGCAATGCGTTAGGCTTGTCTATACCGTGTGTAAATTTACGTACAGTAAGATGGAGATTCGGATAGAGCACCAGAATCAACAAAAATCTGAATTTCAGAAGTTAATGAGTTCCACACTCCAGTACTCATTTACCAGAAATCCAAATCGACTGAACGGGAGTGTTCCCAGATGACGTGTTGCAGCCACGGAACAGCGATTAGAATGCTGACTACATTCGTATCGGGGGCAGGATTGAAACGCCATGTTGACACGTGTCGAAGGAGGCAGTAAAATTTTGTACAGAATGAAAATTTCAAACATGCATTAACAAGCGGATACACGTGACCAGTAAAGGTACAAGAAACCCTGTACAGGCCCAGACAGACCCTGAGTGTTCTAGGAGGTTGACGCTCACAGAATTTCTACACATTATGTACATGAAGGTGGTAAGGTTGTGAGCCCTACGCACCGGCCGCCTTTACCCTCCAGGAGATATCCCTGGTAATCGTTTCTGTTAGAGGCTGAGTCGATTCCCGGGCCATAGTGCGGCTGGAAGGATTGTGTCAATGAAAAATGCCAATGACTCCGTCGGGAATAAACGTGACGAGTACTTGGGTTAAATTTTATGTAGAGAGAATGGAAGTTTCCAAATTACGGATCGCGCACAGAGGTGCATCGCTTTCGTTTTTACTCTGTTGGTTGTTTATTTAACGACACCTTTTTCAGATCAGATTACATAATGTTGAATGATAAGACCTTCCAAATACGGTAAAGGTAATGTCCCTGGGACGCGCATGAAGGCGTATGGGATAATGGAGGTACACCTTCACTCATTCTTGACATCGGCACCACATGGGGGTAAGTGGTCAGGTGCACGCTTCGGCCGCTTCTCCCCTGGGAAACGATCATCCAGTCCCCATTGGATATGAGGCTGGGTGGGCCCACACCCGGACAGGACGCTTTGGAGAAGAGATAAATATTCGGCCCCTGCTGAGAGTCGAACCACGATTCATCGGTCGATCAGCCCGTATCCTAGTTGCTGTACCGGCTGCGCTGTCCAGGCTTCCAACAAGAACATTGATGAACAGTAAAGTGTAAGGAAAGGAAGTTGTCGTAGTCTGCAATGACGTAGGGCTTACCATCGCGACTTTTTCTGGATGGACTAAGGAAAACCGCGAAAGCCTCAGTCGTGATGGTCGGTCTGTCAGACGTTCAGAGCGCTGATTAGCGCCACGTCACGGTCTTGTGTAAGGGAATGGGCTTATTGTACATGGGTGTGTATGTATTGTATTGTATTGTATTGTATTGTATTGTATTGTATTGTATTGTGTTGTATTGTGTTGTATTGTATTGTATTTTAGAAGCGTGTTTGTAGCAGTTCAGGTTCTCGTATTCTTCCGTGTGCGTAAAAAGTTATGCGAATTGTAAGTGGAATTCCCTAAATTCATTAGGCAGGGTCAAGAAATTTTTTGCTTCTCCAGAGCGTTTAAACCTATTCAATGGACACTGGAGCTCGTTCACCGGGTGTAAAGTGACAGGGACGTGCATCTGACCTCTCACCTCGGTCCACTGCCGAGATTAACCTTTTAAAGCCTAGCGGTAACTTTACGTACCACCAGGTTTAACATTAAAAAATTCTACGTGGTGCCCACATTGCGTTTATGTGTTTTGTACGGATCTCAGAACAAACAGCAACTTTTGCCTTATAAAACATTAAGAGACTGGTTTTTGTAACCGAAGTGGAAAGTGTTTACAGCACGGTACGGACTGAGTCCTTATATAAAACAGCTTACGCTTCGTCTTTAAAGGGTTAAGAATGAGTGGAGCTGTACCTGTACTCCCCCATATGCCTTCGTGACGTGCACTGGTACAACTTAGTTTGCCGAACAACTAGGAATGTCATTGCTGTGGTATCCTTCCTTTTAAGATTTGCGATATTAAATGCGTTTCGAATGTAAACAGCTTTCCCTATTTAATATTTTACATATTCCATGCAGTTGTTTTACATATAAGTTTTTTTATTATTATCACCAAACACTGCACAGTAATTCCTTTTCACTCCTACATGTTTCGGCTAACCATCGTAGCCATCAACAGGGAGTCATTTTTCACAGACGTGCGCAGCGTACAGTATGTTAACGAACAGTAATATGTACTTTTATTATTTATAGCCGTAGTATTATATAGTATCAGTGATTTTACGTAGTTGAAATTAAATTAAATATAAAATCACTGGTACTATATGCTTGCTACGGCTGTAAATAACAAATATCCATGCTACCATTCATTGACATACTGTACGCTGCTCACCTCTGTGGAAAGTGACTCCCTGATGATGGCTACGATGGTTAGCCGAAACATGTAGGAGTACACAGAATTATTGTGCAGTGGTTGGTGATAATAGTAAAAGACTTATATGTGAAGGTCTTCGTTGAAATTGATGTGATAAATAATGCCGAATTGCTGACACGCGGCAAGGCCGCGTTTCATCAACGCATCATCTGTGAAACTGCATTTGTCGCTACATAAAACTAAAACTGCCACCACTTTTGCCTAGAAAACCTTGTTTGTGGGGGGATGTAATGAATATTTTAAGGTCGTATTTACATGTATTATGAACGCTGTGTGTCAAAGATTTGGACTAAGCGGCATGATGTTGATGGACGCGTGTTACATGTGATGTTGTTGCGCAGCGGAGAGTCCACCGGCAGAAAATGTCTCATTCGGCAGCCACGAATTTGCTGTTGTGTGTGATCGTCATGGTGGCACGTAATTGCTTTGCACACAGAGCCACAAAGCACTGGAGCCCAGTGATAACTCACAGCGGCCCGCACAAGCAGTGCAGTGGGCCGTAGAGGCATTCATAGCCGTATTGAAACTGTGCGCTACTGTATATGCGTCCATAATTTGGCATTATGCCCTAATGAAGTTTTAATTTTTATACGCGGTGTTATACTCGCGAAAAGCCCCTGTTAGCATCGTCATGTCGGTCCGTCTGTCCGCATTTATCAGCGCGACTCCTGCTGGACGGATTCCCGTGAAATTTGATATTAGGGACTTCCATGAAAATCTTTCAAGAAGGTCCAAATTTGGTTAAAATTGGACATATATATTGGGCATTTTATATGGAGCCTGTATGTATTGCATATTGTTGACAGCGACATATGTATCTCAACAATACAAAGGAATGCAGTTTCGCGTTTCCATGGCAACAGTGGTTACGCCAACGGCCCACAATATCGCGTGGTACTTCTATTGCTTGTGTTATTAAAAGTTCTCCCTGCAACTTGCCATGAATGCACAGAGGGAGAGTCGATGTGTAGCTCTACTCTTTCTGTAACCTCGGCGCTAGATAGTGGTAGGTGGTCAACGCCACGCCCCGGCCGCTTTACCGGAGGAATGACCCGGTACTCCTTGTATAGGGGGCTGGGTGGGTCCCAGCACTGGTGTGGAGGGGTGCGGAAAATATCGCCTCTGCTGGGATTTGGTCCCGAATCATCCAGCCCGTAACGAGTCACTATACCGACTGCGCTATCCCGGCCCACTTGCCTATCTTTTTAGTGAATTTAATGTTTACATAAGTTTGTAAACCTGTCAGGATTGAGGAGGGTAAATATGAGTGTAATCTGTTCTTTCTTCACCCTTCCCACCTGTGCACGAAGCAGAATATACAGGGTGTACACAAAAGAATGGTGCGGTTTCAAAAGTTAACAAGAAATTTATTTCTCACCTTACACGGGCACAACGTACACCGTCAGCAGCGGCAACTGTCCAAGTTTCTCATGCGTTAATCACAATCCTTCAATGTGTGCACCCTGGGTCACACGACACACAGCCACACGGTACGTAAACAGCGTTAAAGACAACGTTTACGTACCGCCATTGCCCATGTCCCTCAAGGAACTTCGTGATCGGATAACGCATGCACTGCAGACCATTACTGTGGACATGCTACACCGAGTCTGGGATGAATTTGATTACCGTGTGGATGTGTGTCGTGTGACCCAGGGTGCACACATTGAAGGATTGTGATTAACGCATGAGAAACTTGGACAGTTGCCGCTGCTGACGGTGTATGTTGTGCCCGTGTAAGGTGAGAAATAAAGTTCTTGTTAACTTTTGAAACCGCACCATTCTTTTGTGTATACCCTGTATTTTGTGAGCCAGAGAATATTGAGGCAAGATGTTTGTCAAATAAACGCACTCATTTCAACTGATGTGTTGTGCCGCGCTGTTGCAGAGCGTCTTGCTGTCACTGCTGAAGCAGCAGATCGTCGGTCATGTTTACGGAAACTTGCAAAAGACGTTAAATATTGTTGTTATTTGCAGACGGAACAAAATACGGGTTGGGACCATCATTTGTATAAGAGTTACTGGCATCGTCACTTCAGTAGGCTTTGCACTTGTTGTCCGCTGAGTGTGTGGTCGTCTAGAACCCCTCGTCCCTTCAGGAGCGATGTCTTTGGCCTAAAGGCATGTATCCTGTCAAACATCTTTCATGATTTTCCTCCCTGCATTATAGTGCCGGGATACTATCTCAAGTTAGGCTGGAACTGCTTTTTTCTTATCCTTTCCGGTTCATTATTTACTAATCCTATTGTTCGACGATGTGTCTTCCGAGCTACTAACATGGTCGTTAAATAAACCACAAGTGAATAAACAAGGACACAAATAAATACTACGTGAATACGTAAACAGTCTGATTAAATAAATTAAGAATAAACACAAAGAAATAAATACACAGATAAACAAACAAGCAAACATACGAATAAGTAAATAAATAAGTAAATGAATAAATGAATGAATAAATAAATACATAAATACGAACTTGAATTCTGTCGGACTTACAGAAATAGAAAGGAATCGCTGTTACCACTTCGAAATATGCAAAGTATTTTCAGTCAAGAGGTTTAATACGCGAGACCCTCTGGTATTGTACTGGTAATTGAGTGATAAGCCACTGAGTAATAAGTCGCCGCTTGTCATATTAGCGCTGCAGACCTACCTACTCACGTGTAATAATTTACTGACCTTTATATATCTCGTTCTGCTCTGTATAGCTTGCCTGATACAATTTCGGAGTTAAAAAGGCTTTCACCAATCCAATTAGCAACATCCCCACATCTGCCAATGACAGAATTGTTACGTAGCGAGACGGTAAGTTGCTAGCTGTTCGCCGATAACCAAGTCATTTCCACGTAAGTGCATGCAGTGTAGACGTTATTGAGCCCTGCAGGTAATGATGTTGCTGTACTTTCATGGGTTTAAACTTATCAATGAATCATTACCGATAAACCAACAACTTTCGTAGTGTTCGCTCTCCTTGGCTTTGATCCTCCTGCGGTTGGGTCGTAGTTAACTTCATTGCACGAGTTCAAAAAGCGTAATTGGTTATACCCGCAGCGCTTACTGCTCCGGGTAAAACCAGTTAGTGTACATGACTTTAGGCTTCCGCCGCGAAGCTGATGGGAACTGCTCTCTTCTGGGGTATACTGCAGCGTCAAGTGGCAATCCTTTACCGACGTTTCGGAACGTTGTCCCGAAACGTTGACAATCCTTTACCGACGTTTCGGAACGTTGTCCTGAAACCTTGACAATCCTTTACCGACGTTTCGGAACGTTGTCCCGAAACGCTGACAATCCTTTACCGACGTTTCGGAATGTTGTTCCGAAACGTCGACAATCCTTGACCGACGTTTCGGAACGTTGTCCCGAAACGTTGACAATCCTTTACCGACGTTTCGGAATGTCCCGAAACGTTGACAATCCTTTACCGACGTTTCGGAACGTTCTCCCGAAACGTTGACAATCCTTTACCGACGTTTCGGAACGTTCTCCCGAAACGTTGACAATCCTTTACCGACGTTTCGG